>WJEZ01003148.1:0-11495 GCA_009869925.1 Thalassaphorura encarpata
CCCTCATAGATTGAGTCCAAACCCAATTTCTTGAGTAACTGCAATTTCAAATTAAAAAAACGTCTTAGACGAAACTCATTAGTAGTAACGAAAAATACTCATCCTTACCCGTCGGGCCAATAGAAGACCAGTACAGTACGCGGATGCGTAGTTTGTAAGACCAACTTTTACCCCATAGCGGGGGAGTTCATGGCTGTAAGCAGCGCAAACGATCACATCGCCTTCCAGTCGGGCATATGCGATCTAAAATTAGAATAAAATTAAGGTTAACATCTGAAAAATGTTAATTTAGCATTTCAGTCTCCAAAAAAGTAGTCACTGACTTGGCATGTAATGTCCTTGTTAGAAAATCGGACAATCATACGATACTTTGGTGTATTGTACTTGTTTTTATCCTGGACAATCAACCTTTTCCGAGCATAATAATCAGTTCTTCCCTCACGACGCCTCTTGAATTTAACTTGAAAGCGTTTGAAGTAAGCCTTATTCTTCACAACTTTTACGAAACCCTGTGAAATGCAAATTATTCATTAAATTAACATTGCGAATACGATACGATGTGATATTAACCAAGTTTGTTCAGTTATCAAAAGAGACTCAAAATTTTAAAATAAAAAAAAGTACTAACCATGATGAAAGCAACACTTTCACAGTAAACTCAAAAAGTTGTAGTGTAGAAATTGAAGTTTACAACACTTTACAGGCCCAGGCCGGTACGGGTTAAGACATATGGGCATTCAAAAAGTGAGAGCATGGCCTGAGTCTGAGATTCCTGGCAAAAGTTTTCGTAGATGGCAATGGCAACGTGGTCCCAATATTATAGTGTTCTAGCCTAGCGTGTGTCTACTACCCTAAAGCTTCTATAGCGATCTAGCGTCTAGTAAAACTATTGGTCGGTAAGTACTAGGTTTTTAGCATAATCTTTGTACGAATTTGCAAACTGATTCTTAGATAACGGATTAACCTTTACATTTTACGCCATTTTTATTTTTGAACCTCAATCGTGTAGTAGACTAGACATTAGACTTAAATTTTAAGATCATTAATCATATCATTAAAATCTTGGCCAGTTAAGTTAATGAGCCACTAGATTAAACGATTAAGCCCTTGATACTTCCAGATACTTCCTTGAGATGAGCTTCCAATTTGTCAAATTCATTTTCAATATCCTTTTGACCTCCCTTTTTGAGTTTATTGACAAAGTCATTAATGTCTGATTTGAGTTGTAGGATGGCTGTAGTTATTTCTCCGAATTTTGTCGTCCATTCGTCAACCGATAAACCATTCTTGGAGTTTATTTCACTAGATTAAACGATTAAGCCCTTGATACTTCCAGATACTTCCTTGAGATGAGCTTCCAATTTGTCAAATTCATTTTCAATATCCTTTTGACCTCCCTTTTTGCGTTTATTGACAAAGTCATTAATGTCTGATTTGAGTTGTAGGATGGCTGTAGTTAATTTCATTTCTCCGAATTTTCTCGTCCATTCGTCAACCGATAAACCATTCTTGGAGTTTATATCGTCTTTGACATCTGCCAAGGTGTTCTTGATTTTGACTTCAGCTTTCTCTACTTCAGCTGCGATTTTCTCACCGTGTCTCTCTTTCCCCACTTTACCATCATTTTCTTCGGCTAGGTATCTTTGACATCTGCCAAGGTATTCTTGATTTTGACTTCAGCTTTCTCTACTTCAGCTGCGATTTTCTCACCGTGTCTCTCTTTCCCCACTTTACCATCATTTTCTTCGGCTAGGTCTTTGACGCGTTTAAGTGATCGATTAGAATTACCCCGAGATGGTCAACTTCAGCGTGGAGGCGGATGTCACCGCTTTTGCCTCCTAGGGGTAAAGAAAATGAATCAATTAGAAAAATCTTGAGGTCAAGATAGGTGAAATTCGAACATATTAACTACATTACCTTTAGCAAGGGCAAAATCTGGCAATGCGCAGACAAATCAGAACAAAAACCAGTGCCAACAACTTCATGTTGAATTTTACGAAAAGGAAATTTATGATAATTTGTATAAGACTTTGAAGAATTTGTTTCAAATTTCGTTAATATTGTAAAAATACATGAGCTCGAGCCATTATATACTCCTCAGAATTAGGTCGGTCCCATAAAAGTGTAATTTCATTAGGATTGACTAAAATGTGTGCGACCAGATGCTAATTAACTTCACCGTGAATACAATACAATCTAAAGTCTAATTTCATGGAGGGTAATAAAAATTTCGTTACTTTTCAGTCAAATTTTCTAGTGCAGTGCATTAGTAAGTGCATGAAACCTTGCAAAATTGAGTAGCAAGTAGCAATAGGAATAACCTTCCCGATTAATCAATTTAATCAATGTTGCAATACAAATTAATACCAATCAAGGTAATATGGCGTAATAATTTCTTCATCTTTAATATTGTCAATATTTTCAACATGGAAATAACAAATTCGCATATTTTTGAAGTTCGATTTCATCATTGAACCGTAAGCACCATTGCGCATTCACATCTTCGTAAATCAGCGTATCCTCATCAGCTTCTAAACTGTCAGTCTCCTGCAAATGCATATCAAATATTTCCTCATTATCATGATTAGAAATTTTGTATTATTTCCAATTAAAGTGCTTACAATTATTAATGTTCGAGATTTTTCCATTTCCGCAATACCAGTCTTAGAACTTTCCAGCCTTTCAATGTTGAGAAGGGGAATCCTTAAGAGCAAATTTTTCATAAACTCAGTTGAAAATAAAAACAAAGTTGAGTCTGTTACAAAAATATGAGCTGGAGCCGGGTTCGATGTTTCATTCTGATTCTGGAAAATATTACGGTTAATTAAGTCAGTCAGTTCATCAATTTAATTTAATTAGGAATTGCCATTACAGAGAATTTTCGCCTGGAAATATTTAACATGTCAAAGAATTGGGCCACAATGTAGGCATTGTTCCAAGCCAAATTTAGGGTCATGGATTTCCAAATAAGGCAGATCGAATGTGGTCTTGGATTTTCGACACGTTCAAGTGTCAATATTTCCCAAGTCTTGATTCGAAGGTTTCCTTTTGTTTGCCCGATAAATAAAATATTGTCTCTGCAAGGCAAGGTAAAATTAATTATTAATTACTACCACAGATGGTTTTGAATAATTTTCTCCTTACTGCAATGTTATAATGACAGGTTGATAGATTTCATTTCCTTTTTGCATCATGCATTCGTATCATAAACTCAAGACTGGATTCTATTTTCCAAGCCAAGCAAAATCCTTCTTCTCTTATGCTGATTTCTTGACTCAAGTATTTCCTCATGGAATTTTGAGATGATGGCATGTCCAAAATGGAAGAAAAACAAATTACGTCAAGGCCCACGGATTGAATCGATTCATGAATCGATGAAGAAATTCCTGTTAGGAGTGAGCTAATGAAATGTATTCGATCCCGAATGCTGCTTTCCCCATTGAAAATTAGGTCAAAGTTCAACATTGGGCTGAGTGTTCCATCCGTCCTCACCTTTATTAAACGAATCATGGAGAAATCAGGCACAACAGTCTGAAATTTATAGGATTAGCATGAGACATGATTGGATTTAGTGAAATTTATGAATTTTCTTACCAATATTTTTTTAATCTCGCAAAAAGGAATTTCGTAAATTATTTGTCCAAGCATAAGCTCAATTGGTACACGAGCAATTAAAATTCTATCGGCAGAAATAACAGCCCAAGTTTTTTGGTCGTCCAATAATTGACAAATCTAGAAAAATTAGAGTATGATTAATTAGCAATGATAAGAATGAACAATTAATTAATTAGAGCACTTACATTTTTAATCTCTTTAATCACTGGACTCAACATGGGAAGCACTTTCTCAAAACTTGCAAAGAATCTTGAATCATTTTTCTTCTTTTAATTTTTCAAAATATTTATTCAAACCCTGATTAAAATTTCTTGACCTGGGAAATATTTCAGGGTTAAGATTATTGTCGCCTGCATGGAGATTTGGAAGCCAGAATTTCATGCGAGGACTTTTGCAGTCCTTTTTCTCAATTTCACTTTTTTCCTTCTCGTTTTCATTTTCACTTTCTATTTTTTTATGATTAGCGTAGTCAATTAATTTCTCTTTGTACTTGAGGTGAGGATTTATTATGTCGCAATCGCAATTCATTGTTGCTTCCTATTTCTACTTTCTACGAATTTCTTCAAGGCTATTACTTCCGCATAGACCGGCAAACCGGATTCGGATCTGACTGAGCTGAGATTGAGACGTAGAATAATGATTTGGATCCTGGACAGAGACAGGAGTGCCATGCACATGCTTGCTATTTTCCATATAACGCGAACATGAACCTTGCGAAATATCCGTCTTCGGTTTTTCGTCAATATTTACTCCCAGACCTAGTCCACCGAGACCGGGTGTATCCGGGAAAATTTCTCTGCATTGCATCTGAACCTTTACCGAAAAAAGCAAGGAAAAAGATTTTGATCAGGTTAATGATAGATCGAACATTTNGCATTGCATCTGAACCTTTACCGAAAAAAGCAAGGAAAAAGATTTTGATCAGGTTAATGATAGATCGAACATTTTTTAGATTTGAATAAGAATGTAGAATTGAAATGAGAACATTTTTACGCACAGATTTATGTGTGTAACTCGAATTACTAACTGAAACTGGATTTCTTCCAAGTCAAGAAGGAAACCTGTTTAAAATCAAAACTATTTTACTATTATTTTTACATCACTTACATGGCTTTATTACTTATACGATTGTTTGGGAAAAAATTATATGTCATGAATGATGGGATGCGTAGGTCATTCGATTGGAGGTCAGTTGAAAACTGCCAAGCTATAGAAATTCTACTCTCAAAACAAAGTTCTCAATAATTTGCATAATGATACGAGTAAAATTATCTGTGTAAAAAAGATGCCTGTTCCATCATTATCTTTCCTTTTAAAATTCCATGCATCAGTCAGTCCATCTCGTCTTGAGATAATTAAGCCACCCACCCACACCGCAGCGCACGTAACATTATGCTTATGAGTTAATTAGTTTATAATTAGTCAGCTCCAATTAGCTAAGCTTTTTCTGGTAATGGTCAAGGCAAATGGACTTAATTAGTTTATAATTAGTCAGTTCCAATTAGCTAAGCTTTTTCTGGTAATGGTCAAGGCAAATGGACTTAAACGCTCTGTGTTATATATACAGTACGTTTAGTCTTTAGTCTTCCCCTTACAAGAAATGATTTATTTCTTCATGTCATTTCCTCTAAAAATAATTTTGTGACTTATCATGGTGCTGTTGATGCAAAAACTGAGGAAATCCTAAACCACAGTAAGTTTATTTTACGAGGAAACTAAGTACGAGAAATTCAATCACATTCGCAGACGCAGTCAGTCACATATTGAAATTGTGTCATAATGAAAGTTGCAAAAATGAGATAAGTCCTTGATTGAAATCGAATCGTGTCCAAATGCTGATCAGTGTGAGATTGGTTTTGGCATTTTTATTGATTGACCTATCCTTAGTCAAGGGTGGACCACCAAAAACGAAAGAAGAAGCAATTATTCGTGGGAGACAAAGATTCGGTGGATTTGACAATGCTAGAGACGTAAGACTGGCTGTTCATAATTTTCTTCACTGGTGCATTTTCATTGCAGAATTAACCTTTAACCTTTTTAGTACGAATACGAAATCTTGACTGGGCACAAAAAGCAAGACTTTGACAAATTCAAGAGACAAAAGGGGTGCATGTGTGTTGACCACTTTTATGACCCCCATTGTGGTTCTGATTTTAAGACATATGATAATGGATGTTATTTCCTCTGCGGGCAAACTAGACAACCGGGTAAGGGAAAAGAAATTTGGAAAAGGCCAAGGACTCTATATTGTAATTTGGTCGTTTCTTTGTACAGGTTTGAAACTACTCGTCTGGGGTCCTTGTCCAGTCGATGAACTTGAAAATAATAGTTTAGACGTAGACGCTAAAGCTGATGGTGAAAGTGATTCTGATTTTGACTACGAATACGATACGCTTGAATTAGCCAGCTAAGAAAACGTTTCGTTCGTCTGGGGTTGGGTTTTTATTACACATCAGATTCGATTTCTATCACAGTTTGAATTTTCAAAATTTTGACTAGTTTAAGTTTAAATTATTTGAGTGAGTGACGATGTGAGATTTATTTTGTATCACAGAGAAGTGCAACTCCACGAAGTGCCCAGTGCTCTGGTGATTTTGCACTTTTGAGCCACATTGGGCAAATAAAATTCAATCCAGTCCTCCCAGGTTTCTTGTACAACAGGGCACTGTGAATTTTAATTAATTTATTAGCATCAATTTGTTCATTTTCTTAAGCACTAGATTTTATTGAGGTTACCTCGTAGAGTGAAGATTCCTTTGGTTTGATATTATCTGATGCATAAATATGGATCACAGGCATAGCGGCAAACAGAACTTTTGGAATGGATTCAACAATTTTGCATTGCATTTTTTCCCAGCCAGCTCCTAAATTCGCAAATTGTGGATTAAGATTAGGATTAGGCCAAATAAGAAGTTATAATTTTTTCTACCTTCAAGAAATAGACCGTAAACATAAACTCCTTCTGGTGGTGCAGCATTTCCAACTTCTTCCTTTGTCTGTTTTAATACTTCGTTGTGAATTGCGACACAATCCAAGGCCCAACCTTTATGAGCTCGAGTGACCTCTTGTCTCATGGCAGTCAGGAAACCTTGTGGGTTAAAAAATCCAGTCATCCAAAATGAATTCGGTCGACCTCGGTTCACCCAGCGAAGAAATTGAATATTTCGTTCCAGTAACTGAAACAAAATTAAGAATATTAATACTGTTACTCTGAAATCCGTCGATCTTTTGAGCTTACCTCAGTAAACCAAAATCCAAGAGTTGCAGATTGCCAAGAATATCATCTTCCAAATCATTGGAACTTTAGCATCATACAAATTATCCAGTGCGTCTCGGAGACTCTAAAGGATCAAATTCTTTTTACGTAAAATTTTCAATTCTAAAAATGATTTTTCTTACGTCATTCATGATAATTGTTCCGTCAATAGCAAGTCTCAGATCTGAGAGAGTAGCTCGAACTATTTTGATGACCTTTTGCATACGGTCCAATTCTTGTCTCAAAAAGATGTTCATTAGGGGTCAAGCCTCCCATTTCCGCGATTCTAATAAATATTTTAGTCATTTTTAAGCATCCATTCCATAACAATTAATTTCGAAATTCATTCGTACCTTTCCTTGATGCGATGAGGAACATAATTTGCTGGGAGTTTTTCACTCAAATCTGTAGCGAGTTTGTAAACAACACTTTCGCGTGTCTCTCCTCCTCCAGTTGGTGTATCCTTCGGTTGAATGGCCAATATCGTGTCCAACAATGTTTTGGCAGTATTTGTTTGATACCTGATAAGTCATAAGTCACATTTATATTTAAGAACTAAAGACTTAAACTCATACAAATTTACGTGATTCCAGCATTTGGGTGAAGCCCATAAATCTCAGGACTTTCATTGGGCGGAAGATCATCAATGAATTTGACGTAATCGTCCAGCAACTTAAATTTTGGAATAATGTATCCCTCAGTAAACCGGAAGTCGGATTGAAGAATTGCATCACAAAGCCAAAGCTTACAGAATGTTAAAAGTAACCGTTTGTCGTAATCTTTAAATTGTAAAACAGATAAAAAGAAATTATGAAAACATTGCAATAAGATTTTATAATGTATTTTACCATCTGTGACACGACCACCTGCGGAAATACAAAATGAATGAATTAGTTACCCAATCCTAAAATAATTTTCACTTCTAATCGTCGTACCATAATGGACCTCTCCGACCATGTAACGAACTGTGATCCAACTAACACCTTTTTTAGGCCCAATCAAATCCAAATGATTTTGGAAAAATAAGACACAAGCTTCCCAATCTGCAAAGTTGAATTCATATGGAATGTTCCAACCAAGAGCTCCAAACTTTCTCCGTTCTTGAACAACAGAATGAAGAAATGAAATTGCATAAAGCATTGGGCGCCATTGAGTTGCATTTGTATATTCCAGTGTATCTGGAGCAAGAGAAGTGTACGTTCGCTTGAGCCCAGCCTTAACTCCTTGAGGAGGATCGTTTGTGAATTTAATACACATTTGTAGGAGAGAAATTGGAAACTTCGGATGAACTTCTGTCGTAATCCATAGCAGGAAAGTTTTGTGAGGATTTTCTGCATCCTGAATTGTGTCAATCAACTCAACCATGTACTCCAACCCCAAGTGGCAATTTTGTAGGAGGACCCATCCACCCTCTTGCATGAATTGAGCGATGAGTGCCCTTGCGTGAACTTCTTGACCTTGACCCATAGAAATAGCCCGACATTGAACATGAAATCTTTTGGCTAATGCTTCAATCTGAGGAGTTGGATCTGAACCCATGCTCAAGAAACAACAAGCTGGACTCTTTGGTTTTGCTTCTTGGGCCAAAACTTCCAAATTTAAAATGACTGGTTGAGCATAAACTTTTCCCAAGGAATCTGCCACATATTTTCTAGCTTGATACAAAACACGATCAGGGCACCAAGAGCGAATCAAGAGGAGACGATCAAATGAATTGAGTTGTTTTGTGTAACCATCCGGAATATTTTCATCTTCTGGAGCTTCCTTCTCAAACCATGCTTGCCAAAACCTTGCACTTTTTGCAACTTGTGCACAAATGTTTTGGAATTTTGGAAGCTTGGAGAGTTCAACTAAATTTAGCCAAGTTGGGTCTGTCATCCAAGGCAATGGTTTTGGAGCAACTGCATTCAAATCCAAGGCAGCTCCTCCCTTGATCAAAGTTTGAAACTCGTTGTGTTTGACAGTCCCTCGATTCATGTCGATTTTGAGGACCATGAGTAGAGTAAAAATAAATTTGTGATCTTCATAAAATCCACGACAAGAATAACGGAATACTTCATGGGTCAGATATCTACAAATAGATTCCAGAACAAATTAATCGTAATTGATAAATTTAAATATAGAAATACTCACTCAATAATAAATCCAATTCGCTTCTGAGTCTGAGGTGCTTTTTCAGATTTGGCCATGGAAAGATCAAACAATTCCAAAAATTGGTTCAAGCTCGTTTGATACATGCAATTGACCATGGTCATTTCACAAATCAAAAAGTAAAGAATACTTCCCCTAGTGGCAATTGGACGATATTCCTCTAAAGAAAGAAATTAATTTCAAAGTTAAACTTTATTCTTAGCATTTCTTCAGCTTCTGTCCTTACCTCTTGCCAAATTAATTTTTTTCTCCGTCTCAGCGGCAATAAAAAGTTTTTCCTTGACATCAATGGCTGTAGCTTTCGTCGTGTTCAGCACTTGGACAAGGGACTCATCATCCAACAGGGATCCTTGAATACTGCTCAATTTATACAAAAGATTTTCTTCCAATTCTAACATTTTTCTTTTATTCCCAGTCACTGCTTCAATCAAAGCAACTCTCTCAGCTTCCAATTCTTCCTTCTCAGTTTTGATGACTCTTCCAAGCAGCTGATCTTCTAACCCTTTGATCGTTACAGTAAAATCAATCACAAGAGTTCTGGCTGTAATCTCAGGAGTGTACGAAGGATTTGGGAGCTTTGTTGTCATGAAAAGTCGGAAACCAGGTACAATTTCAACCTCACTGTCTCCAAGCTGAACTTTTAAAGTGGATCCGGCTTTGATAAAATTCTTTTCAAGGACCTAGACCAACGAAAAGAGAATTTTTTAGTAACTTCAGGAGTAAAATTTTGATATTTCTTACATTATCCAATACAGGATCCAATTCCTCTTGAATATCCTCGATTAAAAGTGGAAGACCCTGTAATTTAAAAAATTAGGTAAATTCTTCCTCAGATTTTACGATTTCCAATTCTTACCTGACTTAAACATTCCTCCAAATGATTCCTGAAGTATTTGTGGGTTTGATGTGTTATCTGTAAATCATGAATCGTACACCATTTTTGTATTGCCTTCTTACTAATTTATATTTATATTACCTTCAGGTCATTTTCTTTTTCGAGGCTCTTAATCCATGCCTTTCCTTGGACCTGAGGATCGATCAAGAGTGGAAATCTTGGACCTTTGGTCACAATCACACCATTCTGACTACTCAATTCATCATTGGGCAACCCATGTAAATTCCATTCGCCAATCTAAAAATACAAGGACAAAATTAGACATGAAAAATTGAAATTTTAAATTTATAATTACAATGTGAGGTTCGACGAGAACATTAGTGACATTCAAATCGGCTGAAGTTGGAATACGACGTTTTTTGAGCTCAGATCTCCAATTGTTCAACAGCATTGTGCGATATTCTTGATTGAACGGTCCAGTATACTTTTAAAACAAAACAAATTGTCATAAAATAGTCATACAACCAATAAGCCATGACCAAATTACGCTCAAAAATCCTGTCATGAGTACAACATCTCCAGTGAGTCGTACAATCTGTGATTTGAAGGATTTGGACTGATCTGTCCATCGATCTCGTTCTCCAGCGAGTCCATTGATAAGGTCAGACGCCATTTGCATCTTTCTCTTGACTTTATTTGCTTCATCAACTAAAACTTGACGTTTTCCCATGGCTGTATCATAAATTTTCTGTGCTTCCTGTAAAGCATGTTCTTTCTCATCCAAAGTGACTTGAGCAGTTTCCAATTTTTTGTTAGCTTTCAATAATTTTCCTTCTGAAACTGCCAGGTTCATTTTCAAGGGTAAAACGGCCTTATTGACTCCGTAGTACATTCGAAGAGCAAGGGTCCAATCTGTCATAAAATAAAGTTAGAATCGTAGATGTTTATATAGATTATAATTTTTCTCCTAGAATCTTACCGCAAAGCCCAGCTACATTCCCGGAGACCTTTTTGGCATTATCTTTTGTGTAATCATCCTGTAGTCGGTATAAATAAAAAACAATAAAAAAACAAAGCCAATGTAAGAAAAGGTTTGACTTCCGGATTGGAGCTCACATTATTCATAGTCGGTTCCATCAGATCCAACATTTCAGCATTAATAGTATCTACTGGGAATTCAATGAGTTTTTCCAAAAACTTAATATTCCCTAAGAATTTGAGTGCTTCTTGCCAGGATGGTTTAGGACATTTGTATTTGGGGTAGTCAGGGTCCACAACGTATTGGTCAATTTTGCTATAAAAATAAATCATGACACAATCCATGATTCTCTGAATCAAATGCGGTGGTTTTCCCAACTTTCGTACTGTGGCAATATCTCCAGAAGTGATGGTCTAAGGAAATTCAAATAAGATTTATAAAAATTCAGATGGAAAATCTAAGATTCTAAGATAATCTAAGATTACCTGTAAAGCTTTCTCTGCTTCCAAAAGTGCTGGTCTTGCAGCTTCGAGTTGGCTCTCTGCTTTGCCCTTTTCTGCAGCAATAATTGCCACAAGAACCTCAGCAGAATCTTTTACAATTTTCACTTCGTCTTTGACCTTTTGGGCTGCTTCTGCTACAACAGTCACGGAGGCGAG
>WJEZ01003149.1:0-11487 GCA_009869925.1 Thalassaphorura encarpata
CCTTGAAAATTGTGAATGAAGAAATGAAATATTAGTAGTAGATTCAGTCACCATCATCCGTCCGCATCTTTCATCCATCTTAAGACGCAGAAAAGACATTCATGCCATGGCGATGGCGACCGTGGTGGCTGGTGGCGGCAGTGAACAAAAGTCAATGTGCGCATTTTAAACAGGCTCGGCTGTTGACCAAAATCTGAATGACTTTGAAGAAACGCACATCTATCCAGCTAAGCATAAGCTTGTAGTTGTCCTCGATTCGGCATCAGTATGAGTGTGCGTATAAAATGAAATGAACCGACGGAATAGTGATGAACGATTAAGAGTAGTAGGATGAATGTTTTAATTGAAATTAAATGACTAGTCAAGGATCGCATTCGCATCTTTTAATCAGAATCAGAACTCTGAATGAATGAGATGGGTTTGGCTGCGGCTGGGTGCTATTAAAATTGTACAAAACTCATTTGAATAGAAAACAAAACCATGGTGCTTGGTGTGTGGTGTATGCGCTGAATAAAATTTTCTGAATTATTTTAATTGATTCAAAAGAAAATCAGAGTAATCAATGTGCTGTCCTACATTGACCCATCCAACCACTTTGATTTATGGTATTTATATAGCGAAACCAGAACCTTTGGCCGATTTAGTTTAAATATTTAAAAGAAAAATCAGAAAAGTAACGCCACCAGATGTAAGGAAATTCTGTCAGTTGAAATTCAATAATTTTTGTACAGAACAACTTTTCTTCATTTTCATTTTTTAAATTGTCAACATGGAAGACTTACCTAAAAATATTCTATGGATGGATAAAGGCTATAGCAAAAAATTGAAAACAAGGTTTTCGATAAAAAAAAAATAATTACACAATAGGCCCATTAAATGTAATACAGACAGCAATCACTCATTCACTAATGGATGATGAAGTAGTTTAAATATTTAAAAGAAAAATCAGAAAATTAAAGCCATCAGGTGTAAGGAAATTCGGCTAATGGAAATTCAATAATTTTTGTACAGAACAACTTTTCTTCATTTTCATTTTTTAAATTGTCAACATTGAAGACCTACCTAAAAATATTCTATGGATGGATAAAGGCTATAGCAAAAAATTTAAAACAAGGTTTTCGATAAAAAAATAATAATTACACAATAGGTCCATTAAATGTAATACAGACAGCAATCACTCATTCACTAATGGATGATGTCGTGGGTGGCTTATTTGATTGACACCATTTTAAGTTTTATTGTTGGTTCTACCATTATATTAATTATTTAATTTTGTCTTACGCCATACCTTTTTTTCCGATTTTGCTATTTTTGTGGGAGTTTGTGTAACAAGGGGAAATTAAATTAGGTTCATTTTTACAACGATAGAGTCAAAACAAATTGGGCAACATCAGTTTTTCTCTCAAAACGACTCGTCGGAACCGTATTATATTCTTAGAAACATTTGGCAATTGAAATACAAGTGTGGCAATGTTTGTCAATTACTCAATCGTGCGTAGTTGAGTGATTTGTGATTAAAATAATGAGTTGAAGAACCATGAAATGGACAATTACAAGGATTTTTTCAATTTATGTGTTGAATTATTCCAATGCCTGCAGATTTACACACAATTATTATGAAATGCAAAATGCAATTTGTTGGGTAGTTGAATTGTATTGTTAGTACAGTTGACGGTCGTGGTCTCAGTTCTTGCGAGCTAAGCCGTGAGAAAATGATACAAATTATGAGTAATTTTGTGCTTTCTCATTTTGACGGCTAAGGAATAAATAGAAATAAATCTGATTGAATTTAGATTCAATGCCAACTTAAATACGTTTTCTTTGTTGAAATGGAAAGGGACAATTCTTTCTTCCTTCCGACTCGACACTAAATCGGAAATTACAACTGTATTGTATGCAGGCCGGAAAAGTAAATGAAATGCTTGGATGACATTCGAATTGCATTACATGCAATTTTTTGTACTGGACCAACAGTTGTAGTAAATCCTCGGACTTCCTTCTTATTACCCCTCATAGGCATTTTACTTTTTGTAAAATCATCCTACCTTTGTAAGGCAGGCCAAGGATGTTGTAGTAGGGAGGATTTTGAGCCTTAATAGTTAAAAAACTAACGGACGTGAAAGTAAAAAAATTGGTCATATTGCAACATACCCTCGTCTCTGCTTGGTTAAAAAATGTCACGCTTTTATCGTTTTCTTATTGCAAGAAATTGATATGGCTGACACTTTGTTGTCCTTATTGGATCAAAGGCTTTACACTTATTACTGCAATTACGAATTTATGCTGTGGTTTACTCGCTACTTGCTTCAGTTGCAATATTTATGTTCGAATTTCCAACCAAATTCAGCAAGTGAACTCGTTGACATGATTTTATTATCATTACTAAGAAGCCGCTGCCAAAAGCTATAAATTTGAATCTGGTTATAAATAGTTAGAACATGCATGTATCTTGCATGTGATCAAAAATAAGGTTAATTGCAGTGCAACTCCATGAGTTAAGTGTGAAGCTCGCACATAGAACCATAAACGATTGTAGCTTAATCTCCTTGAAAAATGTGCTCTTCTGCCTTCTTCATTTGGGAATGCAGCGAAGAGTTGAAAACTAAAAATGGGACGTTTCATTGTTTTTGTTGTGCTATGCTGCATGAATAATGTAGTATAAAGATCACTCAGCGCATCCTAACTAATTAGCGCTCAACCCACGCCTTAGCCTTGCATTGCACTTTTGAAAACACCCATAAATCCCTTCCTTAATGACTCAGAGATGATGGAAATTGTTCAAGTTTGGAAGGAAAAAGTTTAAAATCTCCATTAGGGCCTTTTTGGGCTTTTTTTGACAAGACTTTCCTTGCATTCATCTATGGAATGTTGGCTATGCGTTATCCAAACTCTGATTTATTATTAATGTCATACAGGGAATGACCATGACTTTGTGGCCCACCTCACCCACTGTTATATCATAAAGACTCTTTCTCGTATTTTAGTCTTATTGTTGTTTAGTCATTTACTGTACTGGATTTAGAAGCAATGGGAATTCAAGCAAAGGCAAGGATCCCACCAGGCAGGCAAGCAACAATGATTTATTGCAAAGAATACATTCAAAATGCTATGTTGTACGTACCGTGCGATCAGAATCGTGTAAGGCAGGTGCAATGAGAAATTCGTTGATGCTGCTGCTGCTGCACTTTTGGATCGTGATGATTTTGTTAATTTAGAAGCAATGAGAATTCAAGCAAAGGCAAGGATCCCACCAGGCAGGCAGGCAGGCAAGCAACAATGATTTATTGCAAAGAATACATTCACAATGCTATGTTGTACGTACCGTGCGATCAGAATCGTGTAAGGCAGGTGCAATGAGAAATTCGTTGATGCTGCTGCTGCTGCACTTTTGGATCGTGATGATTTTGTTACTTCATTCAATAAGCCTTAGCATAGTAGTGTAAGATCCATTAATTCATTCATCTACCAACACCAAGGAGGAAATACAATTATAAATTATCACCATTATTCCTATTCAAGGGAACAATATGAAGGATTGTCTTTGGTTTTTACATGGACATCCCATCAGAAATGTTATTTGGTAGTGTGGCAATTCGTGCTATTTCCTGCTGCTTGCTTACGTTGACCAGCAAGGTGCACGTTAGACGCAATGTTAGAATCAGTGGTGGTACTCACGAATTATATGCGATCCAGCTACGGAAGTTCAGTTGAAATTTTTTAACGTGTTTCGATTGAGGTTCAGGCAGAAAATGTGTGACGTTTGCCTTAGTTTTTTTATGGTTAGGAAATTCGAATAAAAAGTAAGAATCAGTCAATGACCAATATTTGGTGCATTTTGTAAAGAAAATTTGATATTAAAAATTGAAGAATATGTTGACATGTTTAGCAAAGTTGGCTGAATAATCAGCTAAGATAAAATAAAACTCAACCTTAACTGGGAAAGATGATTCAATATCAAACAGAGTAAAATTCTTAGCCTCAACAATGTATGCAATTGTTTTGTTCACGTACATTGTATACGATACAAGCCGCCACATTGTTGTTATCTCGAGCATTGNTATATGATACAAGCCGCCACATTGTTGTTATCTCGAGCATTGTGAAGTAAAGAATCAAAACACCGCCGGGTTAGTTTTATGAAGCAAGCAGCAACATATTCAAGCAGACTAGACTGGTTCCACTCACTTAGTCCAGTCCAGTCGATGGAAATAATACCATGAGAAAAAAATAGTTTGCTGGGATGTCAGTACAGAATAAGTTGAACAAGTCTAGTCAAGGTCGGATTTTTTATTAAGTTCCTTAGATTTTTAAATTAGGTTCCATCATTTGGACTCTGGGATGGGTGTATACAAGAAAAGAAGAGTAAAAACTAAAGGAGTTGAAACGAAATGAGAGTTTCAGTTTCCTTTCATTAAACAAATTATTCCAGAGGGGTTCCCTTTGTCTTTCTTTCAATATAATAGTCTGCCGTCTCAGTTTTATTAACCTATGCTTGCATCTTCTTTGTTTTATCATTTTTTCTCGAATTTTCTAATTTTATTAAAATGAGATTTCATTTTTATTATATTTTTGGAAATTAAACTGGATTGAAAAAACCTAAAGCTAAATACGAAAATCTTTTAATTCTTGGATTTGAGAGCTATTTTTTTCTCTTGAGAGAATTTTTCTCTCTTATTGTGTACCGTAATGACCTATTGAAAGGGAAGGAAAAGAGAAAATTGTTCATGGAACACCGATTGTTTTATCATTTTTTTTTCGAATTTTGTAATTTTATTAAAATGAGATTTCATTTTTATTATATTTTTGGAAATTAAACTGGATTGAAAAAACCTAGAGCTAAATACGAAAATCTTTTGTAGGAATAATTCTTGGATTTGAGAGCTATTTTTTTCTCTTGAGAGAATTTTTCTCTCTTATTGTGTACCGTAATGACCTATTGAAAGGGAAGGAAAAGAGAAAATTGTTCATGGAACACCGTAAAGACAAAAGAAGAGAATAGAACCCAAATCCATAAAGAAGTGTGGTCGTTAAGTTTGAACAGAGAAATGCCGTGTTTACATTTTCATGATCATAGTGAGAAGCCGAAAAGAGTTTTGCTGGCTGCTGATTTTAATAATGATGATGAGACGAGGGAGCCCAAGGGCAGGACGCAGGAGTACCAAAATCATAAGTGAAGAAATGCATAACTTTCTAGCGGGTTGCTTGTCAGAAAAGACTTGTACATTTTTCACCTGAAAGTAGAATAGTTCATGCACGACTCAATTCGTAGACAGTTGGTCGGTCGGTTGGTCAATAAAGTATGTAACGCTTAACGTTACGTGTACACTGCACGGCGAGCGACAAGTGGAGTCATTAGTTAACTATCCGTCTTGTGGTCTTCTTTTCGGGATCAGAGAAACCAACATTTTGTTGTAGCTTCATTAAGGGTACCTGCCCTGTCCGTCCGTCATTGTTGGGAGTCTGTTAACCTTGAAACTTAAGTGAGGATCCTTCTTAAGGAATTAGCCCTGGGGATGAGAGTCAGAACTTTTCCATTCCTAAGGGTCTACCTACTTCATCTGCTGAGGAATTTTCCTCTGAGTCAGGTTTTATTTGTGGGAAATGTTCGAGCAATTAAAAATCAAAATTCCAGGCAATGATATTAGTAATAAAAATTTAAAATACTACTACTGATTTTCAAAGCAATTAGGTATAATTGCAAAAAAATTAGATACGCATAACCAACTTGTCTTCACAACCAAAGGTAAATTAATTATACCAGGGAAATTTTCCGAGTATTGGGGAAAAAGTGAAAGGTTTGTATACCCCGAGGAAAGACTTGCCTTGTCAGAAAGCCTCAAAACTGAAAAAAAAGCCGCTTTTGCGTTAATGGCGGAATACACGTATTCAATTCAATTCAACCAACCTAGGATAATACAATACAATACTGACAGATTTTAGTTTGCCATCGGCCATAGTCAAATCCTTTAGAAATTAACTCTCTAACTCATTACTCAAGCATAAATCATTAAAGCGGGTCGTAATGTTTACAGAAGGAAAGTCAGTCTGCACAAGCACAAGTTGTCATAATCCACAATCAGGGATTTCATGGATTGTGAAATTTCAACTCAAAGGCGAAAGCGACAGTTGATGTTCTTGACAGGGCTAATTATTATGACATTTTGTATTGGCTACAATGAGATGTACATATAAATTGAATTGGATTGAGTACAATGGAGGATCTAAGTTGTAGTTATTGTGTACCAGTTCTTTCTGTGTTATTAATTTTTTATTTATTCTTTTGTTGCAGACTCACCTTTGGCTAATTTGGTATTAGTCGAAGAGGGTGATGAAGGTGGTCCAGGCGGAGGTGGAGGTGGAGGAAAACGTTTTACCTATGATAACCCAAGTTTCGTAGATGACGGAGAGAAAAGTAAGTCCATTTCGATCTAAATGACCATTTACTGTAAATGTCGATCCTAATTCCTAAGTAAATGATAGGGGGAAAAGTTTCTTGCTTGTTGGCAGCATTAAAGTGCTTTCAGTTGTTACTTTTGACTCAGGATTTATGTCCCAAGTCGACTGGAGCTTTGACGAGATAATTTTTGGGAATTTTTGGCTCGGGTTGGTCCTCAGACCATTGTCACACTTTTACATTTTAATCCTTGCGAGAGAAAATGAAGACTTCACTGTAGGGAGGAATTTTAGTATTTTCTCTTATCAGCAGACGAGACATTCGGGTGGCAAGGCGACTGTCACCAAGGCCTAAGTAAGAGCTTAGACCCCATTGGCATCAATGTTTTCTGGGATAGCCTATTTGACTTTTAAGTGATTTCAATTTCAATATTCAATTCAATTTATTTCGTGCAGAATTCTTTATTTCTCACTCTCTCCATCATCAGCTCTATTACCTCGTCCATTTTGCTTGAAAGACTGACTGATTGAGCTTTACATTACAACTATAAGCATATAAGCTGAGAATATTAGAATAAACCGTGTGAATTTTTTTTGTTCTAACTATGCGAATTTTTCCCGACCTACACTGTCAATTCACTGTCAACGTCAGCCATAGAATCAACCAATCTACCCTTGAATTCTTTCATGTGAAAAAGTTTATCATTTGGAAAAATATATTATGCACGATTGCATGTGAACCGCTCCCGCTCCCAAGATTTTTCACTGTATTTTGTTTTGTTTTACGAGAGCTCATATATTTAAATGATATTTGAATATGTACAAATATATTGGCTGAAATTCTTATCAAACTCAAAGGAATGTGACCAAGCTAGGCCCGTAATCCGGAAATGATCTTCCGTTTAGCACGATTCGATAATGACTTAAGGCAGAACAATGAAATGAAAACGAACATATGTTTTTATCAATTAATCCAGTGCGAATACACTGTTGTACACATCTAAACAGAATTATACTCTCTAGAAAGTAAGACTAGGCGACTAAGTTGTTCGTACATAATTTTGTGAGTGGCCTTTGAATTTTTGACCCCTCTGACCTGACATTTCCATGTCAAGTTTCACCTGCTGTGATGGTCGTGTTTATGCTGATCAGACAGTAGAACAATGGAAGCAATTAAATAAATAGGCGCTCCTAAGCTTAAAACGGTTGAAGTTTTTGTAATCCGTAACCCTTAATACGATTGTAAATAATAACGTGTATAGACGAAAAACCTGTTTAGTCTAGGAGCGTTGAACATAATCTGCTTAACGATCTCTACTAGTCAATGTTTGTCATCCAGTGGGTTCTATTTAAGGTATTTGCATGTCAATTACTAAGCCACTGGATATTTTGAAGATGGTCAATCTAAATTTAGCCATTTCTTGAGATTTCTCCTACTTAAAAACCAGAGCAGTAGGGTATTCCCTGATTTAAAAACATAAAGTTCACATTTGCAGTAAAATTAGTCACGAAACTGAAGGTTTTTCTCTCTGTGAGGTATATCGATCTAATTTAATTAAGATTCTTAAAAAGTTTCAATCTACGAATGCTAGATTCATTCAAGAACATCCTGTAATCAGAATTATGCCCGTGACCTCTTTATTGAATAAACGTGGCGGAGGGTGATTTTTTGAATGGCTGTTGTTTATGTTATGTGAAATTAATTAGGTGCATACTTCTGAGGCTACGGATGGCTTCACTCAAATTGAATAAATTTAATAATCTTCCTTCCATTGTGGGACTCAGGAGGGTGATTTTTTGAATGGCTGTTGTTTATGTTATGTGAAATTAATTAGGTGCATACTTCTGAGGCTACGGATGGCTTCACTCAAATTGAATAAATTTAATAATCTTCCTTCGATTGTGGGACTCGAGTTTCATGTAGATGTCGCAATCATAAATTGATTTCTCACGCTTATTATTATTATTCGTCCTTCTTGCGCCAAATTAATTTTACCAAATTAAAATTCCTACCAATAGAGTTGTAATAACCAATGTTAAGACCAATATTTTGAAACTTCATCCAAATACATAAATTGATTTCTCACGCATATTATTATTCGTCCTTCTTGCGCCAAATTAATTTTACCAAATTAAAATTCCTACCAATAGAGTTGTAATAACCAATGTTAAGACCAATATTTTGAAACTTCATCCAAATACCATATTTTTATATGGTATATATTTTTATAAATTTCGCAATACTAGAACAAACACGAAAATTATTAGCGGGAAGTCTAGTCTATGAGATATAACAAGTAGTTAAAAATAATGTCTACACCGTTGGTTGTTCCACCTGCCGCGCCTAGGCATTTGATTTGACGTTTCAAGTTGACTATTTTTCAATCATAGCTTTTGTCAATCAAGGGTTTCACTGTTCTTCTGATTACATCACAATATTGACACAAAGTCATTAAGGAAAATCCAAGGGTGGTGCTAGGGATCTTCCATCCGACCAAATATAAAATGAAAATAAATTGCAGATCACTCTTTGATAAGATAGAGAAAGAATGAATCATTTTCTTAGATTTTATTTTTAATCTTTAGACAACTGCAACTACACATAGAGCTAATTGTAAGGGTGCATTCATTGTATGTATGTTTCCACGGTTGAGTGGCCCTATTCTCACGGTCCAATTGAACCATCTCATGGCCAAGCGACTGAATTAAATAATATCAATTTAATTCTTTTGTATTGTCCCTGTGCTACCGCTCCCGTGTATCTTAACTTTGTATTCACAGGATGGTCTTGTGCAATACTGTCAGGATGAATGAATATCCCTTGCCTTACGTTATGAGTAATCCTTTTCCTAAATATTATTATTGTGTGTAAAGGAAGAATGGGAGGAATTCCTCGTGCTTAACTTTCATTTTCTAAAATTCACACTACAGGTGAGCGAGGGGAGTCGACCTTCCTCACCCATCACATACACTACCAGGCATTCTTGTGCTTATGATGATTTTCCTGATAACGCAACATAAGTCTCCTAACTCCCGTGTGAGAATAACTTGGAATTTTTAATCTTTCTTGCCCTACCTTTTAATCCCCTGATACGACATGCATGTGCTATTAGATGCACGCAGATTCATATGAGGTAGGTTTAATCCCTAGGTCAAAAGTTAGAGTGCAGTGAAAGTAGATTCAAGAGATTAGAATTGTGTGTGGTGTGTCCTAATGGTAAAATCGTGTTGAGTATAGCTAGATATAAGGAAGAAATAAAATAACACTTTCAATTTCAATAATGTGATTATTTCAAAAGGTCGTTTAAATAAAACGACGACAATTTCTCTGGGACATAGACACAAGGAAAGATGGCTTGCTTGAATGATAAAATTTAAGAAGTTAAGAAAACTCATATTCATTCATAAAATCTTTGAGGCAATAAAAAAGTGAAAGCGACTTGGCCTATCAGAAGGAACAAATAGAGGGGTGGTTGATCGTGCATGCACATGTCATCAATTATATTTCATATATTTTAAGATAATATCATGGTTAAGCATTCCAAACTCATCTTGGAAGGAAGACTAGACATACTGCATAAAGCACCAAACAGGTGTGCGATACTTTGAAGCAGTCATAGTCATGATCATGCTATGCTCGTAACTAATTTATGAGAGTGACATGGCATAACCCAACTCATAGGCAGACAGGAATGATCTGTCAATTCATCTCTAATTGTAATGTATGGAACATCACATTCAAATTCGCCAAAATCGAGTGATGTCACATCTCTGCTGCGTCTATAAACATTATTTGTGGAGGACATTCATCTATTAAATACAAACGATCTTTGACTCTTTGGTCCGATACAATATATCTCAACCATTCATACTGTACGTCAAACATAATTACTGCATATCTAAACTTTTGCATTAATATTAACTTTCGTTTCAGTCCTAAGTAGAATTTTTTTTATTACAGTAGATTCATAAAAATCTTATTTAAACTTAGTTTTGTATCAAATATTAGAAAATTAGTTGTTTTTTTAAATTTTAGTATTCCAGTTTACGGATAATTTATAAATCATAATTTTTTTGGATGAATATCGAAAAGTCTAATTTACACTCAAATTAATTCCATCTTGAGATGTGACTATAAATATTATCAATTTAAATTAGCCTCAAAACCTATTTGATTCGTGCAATTAAAACGGCAAGTGATTTAACATGACGAGGAACCTCAGTCCTTTTGCCTATGAGTTATTCAAGTGCTCATTTGGATGGACGAGAGAAATTTTTGTCTAGTCATTTTGAATCCAAGAAAGCTAATTAATTTGACAATACCTTAATTAAATGTACTTAAGTTGATGTAATCACAATCAGGCAAGAGAAGAGGATTTCAATAATTTTGATCCACGGCTTAATCAATCAATCGAGTTTTATAATTTTGCTTACACTCATGCAAATATGCAACCCAATTTGAATGCTGAATTTGCATTGCAAAAAAATCCAAGAAAGCTAATTAATTTGACAATACCTTAATTGAATGTACTTAAGTTGATGTAATCATAATCAGGCAAGAGAAGAGGATTTCAATAATTTTGATCCACGGCTTAATCAATCAATTTAGTTTTATAATTTTACTTACACTCATGCAAATATGCAACCCAATTTGAATGCTGAATTTGCATTGCAAAAATTTAAGGATTAAGATTAGGTGTCCTTTAAGATCATTACAGATGCAATTGAAATTTTCAAGTGTTTTGTAATATAATTAATTTACCAATTGCTATCTGCTATTCCTTGTCAATTCAGTGTTAAGTAATAAACTTATCTCAACAAAGAATGCGAATTTCATGTGAAACGAGTTTCAGCTTAATTTGTATATTGGACAAGGATTAATTTTTCTTATACCAGTTACACAATTTGAGTCTCAACTCTCAAAGTGTAGTTAACCGTTCTTAAATTTAGTGATAGGGGCTGCTCTAAGGATTTGCGATACATTCCGATACATTCCGATCCATTACATAATGCTACACTGTGCTGTGGCCACAACGATTAGTAGTACTCCAACCCAAGTCGACACTTTCATTGTTCCGTCATGTCGCCCTTTAG
>WJEZ01003150.1:0-11485 GCA_009869925.1 Thalassaphorura encarpata
GTGTGTGTGTGTGGAATTTCAACTAATTTCTGTACGTACATTGTCCATGTCTTCGTCTTCGCATTGACCTTTGATTTGAGCTGGAGTCTTAGTCTTGATTTTTTATCATTCTTTTAGTATTGTAGGGTCTAGTTTCCGTAGTTGTTAATTTTTATTGAGTTCTTATAAAATAGGTGTTCTTGAATGTTGAGAGCTTTGAATGGTCCATTTACATTTCAGATGAGGATGATTGGATTTTGAATTAATATCAATTACACTATTGTAAAAACTTTGTCCTGCTTTATGTAATGAAAACTACATAATGGGCTAATAAAAATTATTGTACTATGGTTAAGCAAGAAATTTCTCATTGATAAGAATTACTGGTAAGGGACTTCTGGATTATTGCAATGATAATTAAAAATGAAGGCATTCTACCAAGTCGGAAGCCAAAAATGCACGGAACTCAACTGCTTAGTCTAAACCTTGGCCAACAAATGTGTCGCGAAATTGATCATTATCAGTAGGTTTTCTCAAAATCATTCAGCAAAAATCCACTTTACTAGTGATGTATCCTCCACATCCAACTAACTAATATCCACACTGTATTTTATAGAGTTACACATCCAACTAAATAATATCCACATTGTATTTTATAGAGTTAACTAATAATACTATTATTCATCAATAAAATCTTAGCAGAGTTACTAAATCTCTAACTTCTAATTAATTAATTATTTTTACTGGAATAAAAAATATAATGAACAATTAACTTCCCTCACGATTCTCACTTTCACTTGACCCAGGGCAGAATAAAGTTCTAAAATGTTCCACATAAATATCACACATTTCACTTGCATCAAAGGCAGGGGTTCCCCGAAGACGAATGTTACGCTCTTCAAAAAATTTGTAAACAGAATAAAATACGACCTTGTTTTCAGTTTTCATTGCCACGTCCAAAAATTTTCGAGCTTGGGCATAATCTCCTTTCCCATAGCTTTGTACAAACCTGACACAAGAATTTTAAAAATGCCATGCGAATTTTGGAAAAGAATATTTTGGTATTTTTAGTACCTTAGTGCTGGAATAACTTTATGTTTATTAAGTAGAATCTCAACAATGAGATCATTGGCTGTTGACAATCGTCTCAGCATGTCCAAGGCAAGTTGATGTGCTGGGGGGTAAACACCCTTCCAGGGAAAGGAGCAAACAGGCCTAGAAATATAATAAAAATGTCACATCACATAAATTTGCGATTACGCTGGTTTTTTATTAAGTTCCTTACCAAAGGCTTCGAGTCCGTCACGACGTGGCACATGAGGAATTGATGAAGTTGATAAAAGTTTTTTTGGCGTACCATTGCATTAATAATAAGTTCATAAATATAATGCTGAACAGGGATTTGGAATTCAGTCAGGGAGCGAATGTATTCCGTGAGTACAAATACAATGTACTGGTCCAAGATTTTATCACAATTAGGAAAATTAGAAAATATATGAGTGTACAAATCCTGCTGGTCTACTAAAATAATTCCTTTTGGAGTCACGACTTCTGCTTTTCCTGAAGTTGGAAGGGCCATCTAAAATATTAGCAAGCAGAAAAAATAGAAACATTGCCCTTACATAAAAATTTCTATTTTATTTTTCTACCTGATGCTGGAGTTCCACATTCAAGAAACTTCGATAATTTTCATTCAATTTATCAAAGACTCCAGCAACAAGAATAAAATTTTTACTCTCGGGAGCTAAAACAGTGTCCTGCAGCAATTTTAACAAATATTTCTTCCCATTTTGCCTCTGAAGAAGAAATTCTACGAGACGAATTTTATCAGGCATCATTTGTTTAATTGGATCCAACAAAAGTTCCAACTGCCAAAGACAACCTAATTTTGCATCTATGATAATATTTGGTTGAAATACTACCCAATTTGGTGAATCTAATCAGGACAAGAATTAAAAATTAGGAATTAAACGTTTTTATTCAGATAAAACTTTATTCTTACATAATTCACACTCCACTTCCGGTTTTTCCCCAGTTGGGAGGGCAGGGACCATGGCCAGTTTTAATTTGAAAGGTTTGATGGGCATACCGACAACTATTGGCTGATGATAAATTGCGTACCCATCGGAACCACCGCTCAATCGAATGTCAAACAGCATAGAAGTCTAAAAACATTCAAAATTATCAATTGACCTTTAATGGAAAATCAGTTTAGATTCAGATTTACCTTTGATGCCTGATGATGAACAATAATTAAATTGTCAATCACATTAATAGCAAAGCGTCCACTGGTGTCTAATTTGAGTACGTGTGATTTTGATGTACTGTTGTCTCTGCAAATTGAAAATATTTTTTACACAAATTATATATTGCTTGTACTTTGCTTGAAGAAATTAAGAATTTACTTGTTTAAAATGTACACATCAACTTCAGCCCCGCTGGCGGTAGTTACTTTTGGTTTATGCCTCAAAATTAAAACTGCAGTCTGATTATACAGGGTGACTAAGGTCACATCACGTTCAGAGATCCCCTGACGCCCACTCGATGTTCTGGGTATACTGGCAATATCAACTATAGTGCATGAAAATAACAATTTCAATAATAATTTTAATTAAATAGTAAATCAATTCACTTACCATCCAACTTGGGAAATTTGTAAATATTTCCTGGTCTAATTTGAAATGGTTGGAGGAGACCACCAGTGGATGAAATGACTAAAATATTACTCTCAGGTGAATGTTGAAACCAGTCTACATTGATTGACACATTTTTCATAAACTTGAGCATTCGTTTTTCTGGGAACATCTGTAAAAATTAAAAATATTAACAGTTAGAGAGAATAAATTGGAAGATATTCCAATGAACAAACCTGAAATAATTCCAGACCCAATTTTGTGATAAAGAGGATTTCAGAGGTAGAAATAAACATGAACCCAAGAATACTTGCATTTTTGTTCTTAGTCGTTTGTGAATACTCTAAAAGATTTTCTGTTCCTGACGTAAAGTTCATAAACTCCTAAATAAGACAAATTTAGTGCCTATGCCTTCAAGTTTTATTTTAAATTAAACTCAAGTAATCATTTACCACAGAATGTGAAGTACGTTGAACAGCTAGAATTTTTTGATCTGGAGAAAACTTGATGGACAACACAGGGCCTTTGTCCTCCATTCTAAAAGTGCAATTAAGACGTTCCTTCGGACCTTTGACGACGACTCCAGTCGCACCACCGGATCTAACGGCAAAAACCTGGAAAAAATTACAAACACATGAGACCTCAAAGAAACGCCCACTCAGGATGATTCTCGTAAAATTAAATTCCCAACAGTGAAAAATTCCGAGGAAGTATAGAAACCATATTTAAAAATTCTTCTAAATCTCACCTGCTGATTGGAATCATCATAAAAGACGTTAGTGACCTTTGACACGGGCTCAAATCGAATTGGGGATGGGCATAAGTTGAGAAACATGTGCTGATCTTCTGGAATATCTTCCATTCCTGCTGATGACTACGTTAATAGTCAAAATTAGTCAAAAACACAAATTTTAATTTAGCTTTTCAACCTTTCAAAATTATTGCTGACTGGATTTAAAAATATGAAAAAGGAATCACTTCATTCTTTTTCACCTTGGATAAAAATCCGCAAAAATTCGACTTCCCGGGATTCATGTGTGGATGACTTGTTAGTTTTTGGGGAAAATGAGACAGGTCGAACTTGGCGGAAAGATTTGAATGCTCGCACATGGGAAGGTCTACCCTTAGCGTGGATTTCCAATTTTGCTCACCAAATTCAGAAATTGAATCAAAATTTCGGATTGTAAGAAATAAAAAGTACAAAAATGAAGAAAGAAGAAGATGGTCAAGGGGTAGAAGCTGAGTTTATTGTTGGGACTTATCAAGAATTCTTGTTAGGCTATAAACTCGTACGAACGAAAAAGGCAAGTCATTTTTAAATTCTTTTCAGAATTTACTGTCAATTTTTGGTTTTGGCACATTTGTTCGCAAAATCATAACTGATTTGTGTTTGATTTTGTTATATTTATTTATGTGCAAAATTAACCGGCGTCTAATTAGCATTTCAAGTCCAACAATGATTTGAGGTGTCAGTCATTCAGCCCACAGTATAGCACCAGTTTATTTTGTAGATGTCCGTCAGACTAGTCAGGCATGAATTATTCATGAATATTCGTTAATTTTGGTTTTTTTCTTAATTTTTAGACCTACTCCCTCAAGCAAAGTTTCACAAATCACACTCATGCAAAAAGTATTCGAAGTTTGGCAGCCATTGGAAAATACATTGCTTCTGGAAGTGCAGATGAAACAATTCAATTAGTCAATCTTCATACGAGATTAGAACATGGATCACTTCAGCCTCAAGCAGGTCAGTCAGCAAGTCAAGGCCAAAGAATTCAGTCCAATTTGATCTAAAAGTTTTAATTTTTCGTTTCAGGTACAATCACTTGTCTTGCAGCGTTTGGGTCAGAATACCTCTTCAGTGGAAGTCAAGATGGATCAATTTGTATTTGGAAAAGTGGAAGTTGGCGGTGTGAAAAAACTTTTAAACGTGCTCACGAAAAAGGAGTCAATGCAATTAACGATTCATCCAAGTGGAAAATTAGCCTTATCAATTGGAGAGGATAAATCCTTAAAAACGTGGAATCTCATCAAAGGAAGAAAAGGCTACGTGACTAATTTACATGCAGTTGCTGATAGTATCCAATTTTCCCCTGAAGGGACCCATTATGCAGTCGGTGTTTCAAATCGTGTTGATATTTATGCTCTTGACTCTGCCAAAGTTACTTATTCAATTTCTTTTGGGAAACGAGCTACTTGTTTGGCTTTTCGTGATGTAAGTTCAAATTATTCTCAATTTCTGACTAATATTTTGGTAATAAAGTAAAAAACGCACAGGAATTTCACAATGTAGACTACACGACATGTCTATTGTTGGAGTAAACTTGTGCAAAATTAATGTACTAAAAATTAGCACTCTGATTCTGTTTAATAGTACAGAGTGTCAGTCTATTGGCCAACAGAAAAATAAATATAATATTTTGCGTACAGTTTTTAATATTGAAATTCTAACCCGTGAACATATTTTCTTTGCAGAATCAAACATTATTCGTTGCTGGTGACCAAGAATTCGTAGAAGTACACGATATCCTCAAATCCAAGAAATTGACAAGTTTTTCTGCTCATAAAATTCGAGTGAAAAGATATAAAATACGTGCCCGATCATGAACTCTTAGTCACAGCTTCAAATGATGGGTTAATCAAAATCTGGAATTTTCCTGAAAAGGTTCGTTCGTTAGTTAATATTCTGATTCTTATTTAAATTACTACTATAACAGGCGCATCCTACAAACAGAATCTAAAT
This sequence comes from Thalassaphorura encarpata, assembly GCA_009869925.1. NCBI lineage: Eukaryota > Metazoa > Arthropoda > Collembola > Poduromorpha > Onychiuridae > Thalassaphorura > Thalassaphorura encarpata. The sequence goes on from WJEZ01003150.1 coordinate 5,356, forward strand.
AATTACCATTTTGATTATGTCCTATTTATGCGCAAAATTAAATTGAATGGCGTTTAATTAGCATTTCAAATCCTTTCATGATTTGTGGTGTCAGTCAAACTGCCAACATTTATAAATTTTAGCCTGTTTTTTTCTACGCTCAAGCTCAAACTAAACCAATTTAATAATTTTGTAATTTTATATAGAAATCAAGATTTTCTAGCCACCCAACCCTTGTGACCGAAGTGAACACTGGCTGTCGAATTATTTGCTTAGCTGTTTGGACAAAGGATTTAATGGTCAAGGAGGAGGAGGCTGAAGACGAGGAAGAAATTGAAGAAGAGGAAGAAATTGAAGCCGAGGACGAGGCTGATGAATTTGTGGACGAAGACGAAGACCTAGAAGCTGAGTCAGTAGAAATAAACGACGAAGACGATGCAATTGCCCTAGATGACGAAGACGAGGATTTAGAATTTCCAGAAGACGAAGAAGAGAACGAGGAAAAAGCTCAAGAATTTACAAAAATGATGAAAACCGTCCGTAAACAAGTTGAACATTTACAGAAAAAGAAAAAAGTCAAGAAACGCAAAGCGGCAGATGCAGAAATCCCAGAAGTAGAAAAAATTACAACAATTCCAACCAAGAAAAAGAAAAAACATGGTGCGAAAACTTAAGTTGGACATTTTGAAATTATTTTATTTCAAAAATTACATGTTCCTTACTGTTATTGCCGATATTGTTACTGTTGTGTAATTTGTACGATAATATATTACATTACCATGTTCAAAAAATGCATATTCTTACACCCACATTGACTGACTGTGAGTAAAAAATTATTTTTTGTTTTTTTTATCCTAAATTGTCAAATAATCATTATTAGACTTGTAATCTGACCCATACATAGTTTCTTATTTTTTATTTTAGCAATAGCAGTACGTCGTAAGTCTGACGACGTCAAAGACGTTCATTCCTAATCCTTTTCTAAATCTAAGACACTTACAGGGGATTTTAATGTTCAAAAAATGCATATTCTTACACCCACATTAACTGACTGTGAGTAAAAAATTATTTTTTGTTTTTTTTATCCTAAATTGTCAAATAATCATTATTAGACTTGTAATCTGACCCATACATAGTTTCTTTTTTTTTATTTTAGCAATAGCAGTACGTCGTAAGTCTGACGACGTCAAAGACGTTCATTCCTAATCCTTTTTTTTTCTAAATCTAAGACACTTACATGGAATTTTATTGTTTAATTTAATTAATCCCTACCTGATTCATCGTCCGCCATTTTTATTAATGTTGGGTAAATCTAAAGGTGAAATAGTTCCGTAGCATTTTGAAGGATCATGTTTTGGCCTTGAAGCATTGTAGACAGCTGGGGGAAGGACGACTGGTGGAATTTTGGGTTGTGTGTTGTACGAATTGCCATCATTATTTGCAGCAGCAGTCGGAGGAAGATAATAACCAGGAATCTCATGCTTATAGTAAAACTGACGCCCTGACACGACATTCCTTTTCGTAGTACGGCAAATTCCTTCCAAGTTATCTGGACTATGATCCATTAGGCAAGGCAGAAACGACCATAATTGCCCCAGGAGGAGGTACTCTTGGATGTAATGGCGGAAGTGCACCTTGTGCAATCCACGTCATGACCCTCTGGGGTTTGGTGTCTGAGTCGTTGGTGAAGTTCCGAGGCCCCAGAAGCCTTGCCCTAATGGGATCAGCAGTACTAGTGGCAATGCCAGTGCCATGCTGTGGTAGTGGTTGCGGTGGAACCCATTCCAACTTTTGCGTATGCATTGGTATTTGCACTTTTTTCCGTGGCAATTCTGTATTTCTGAACCCAGGGCCTCTTAATTCTTGGATCTTGGCTGGGTCATGTTCATCATTCTCAAATTTTGGTGGTGTAGGTTTTAATTTTGATTGTCTCTCGGCATAAGTCGTAGCAGTGTGCTTGACTAGAGTCGTAGGTCTGTATTTTGGTAATGGGGTTGGAGCATTATTAATCTCAGCACCCTTTGTCCTGCTCTTGTTCTTGACCTTGACCTTGCACCCCATACATTTGAGAGACATAGGTTGGCGTCGCGGTTCGCCTTTGTTGTGGATGTGCATAGCTAAAATTTTGTTCAGCGCAGACTGGACTAGGTTCAGGATCTGAAGAATTCTGTGGAGTTGGTGGATTTGATAATTTTGAAGGAAAAAGTTTCTGCTCAGTCTCAGGGCCGAGTTTACCAAATTTGGGATAGTCTTGCCATCTATATAATCGATCCTTCCTGCTGATTACTTGTGAGTTTATGAATATAATCATCATTTGTAGAAAATTGAAGAGAATTGGAATATTCTTCATCGCCTTCGCCATTGGCTGATCCTACGTCTGAACCTGAATCCTCGCGATCATCCTCATTCAATGACATTTTAGTAAATCCTTTAGTAAAAGTTGAGATGTCCATCTCCCTTTGATTTTGAAGTTTATTTGGTAAAGTAAGAACGTTTTTGGCTTTAGCCTGAGTCAGAGTTTGAGGTCGAGGTCCAGATTTAGGTGCTCGAGTTTGTGATTGATATTGATATTCGGCAGGTTGAGGTTTAGGTTGCGATGCAGTAGCAGCTCTTTGTAATGTTGGCTTTGGAAAAGGTAGAGATTTGCGTTCAATTTTATTTGATTTGATTAAATCATGAACTTCGTCTCTATATTCAGCCAAACTGAGTTGTTTAAAATCGCTGATTGGTGGAATGGACTAAATGGTCACATGTTATTTCTTCACAAACATTTCGGACCCTACAAAAATCAAATTCATAAATTAACTAATTGTAAGTTTTTGTCAATGTGTAACCCAAGCCAAAACCTGTCATACCAAATTATCTTTAGATTTAAATTTACTTACTGGGGATTTAGGTTTAATTTTTTACTTGATTTATACTAAAAATTACGAAGTCTAAAAAATATGTGGTGAAGAAATTGGAAGCCTTGGAATTGGAATTCATTCAAGAAATGACAAAGACTTCGAAATTCCGAATAAACAACTATTTTCCACGGAAATCGTTAATTTGCATGCTGCCTTAGGGATTTTCTAGTAGCATTACCAATTTACGGATTTAGCCAAGCGAATAGGAAAAACTGGTCAATACAAGTTAAATCAACTTTCGGTTTTACGTTTTCCTCTCATTCAATTTCCGCATTATCCGGATATTTCCCACGGAACGGATGGACAAATATTATTTTGCGGTTACCCTTACTAGCTGGCTTGGCTAATAATAGTGAATTCAAACTTCAAGACCCATTGTTGTGGTGTACGTGAGAATGATGGGATTTCTTATGAGGGATAATTATTATTGTCGTGCAAATTTGCATATTCTTCTTGTGCGATTAACATATTGAGGTGGCTGTGGCTACGGCTAGGCTTAGTTAGTCTAGTGTGAAAATTGAATGAATGGGTGATGATGACGATGAGTAGTTGCGTCATGAAAACTTATTCGGTTGGATGAATTTTAAAAGAATTGTAAAAAGACTTGGCATTAATGAACTTGAATTTCATCCTACCTTTACCTTCTTGACTTGAGTTCCTAAATTGGGAAGCTGAATGCAGAAGTAAAGTAACAGTGGTCGCTTATTATAACGGGTTTCTCACTTGAATTAATTACAATGTGACCAGAGCCTACCAGAGCCTGAGCCATGTTATTCTTCAAAGGTCGGCATAGCGCAAGTAGCCTGAGCAGTAGACGTACAACACCTTAATTTTTATTCTGATCTCGTACGTTAATGAATGAACTCGATCCTTACTGATTTGATTTGATTACGACTTGCTTGACCTGTGTCTCTCGTGTTCCGCGCCCATGAGGAAGCTTATTGCACTTGGCACCTGTCTGCCACACTCAATTTTATTTGCATATTCATCTTATTTTGTGCTTTAAGTTTCTCACTTGAAATGTGACCAGAGCCTACCAGAGCCTGAGCCATGTTATTCTTCAAAGGTCGGTAGTAGTCATATAACACTTTAATTTTTATTCTGATCTCGTACGTTAATGAATGAAGTCGATCCTTACTGATTTGATTTGATTACGACTTGCTTGACCTGTCCTGTCTGTCGTGTTCCGCACCCATGAGGAAGCTTATTGCACTTGGCACCTGTCTGCCACACTCAATTTTATTTGCATATTCATCTTATTTTGTGCTTTATGAGTCTGATGAAAGATTTTACTGTTTTCGCAGGAATAACGGAATGAACAATTTTAATATTCTCGTAAATTCTCGCATTAAATTACTCTTACTACGAACGCATTCTCTGAAAAGTAGAGTAGATGAGCCTATAAAATCGAAACATTTCCCATAATCTATTTTATCGTGCAGTATTGAACTGAACTTGATATTTTTCTATTTTATTGTCCTTGCTATCGCCATTTCCCTTAGTACCCACGTATCACGTATCATTGGTTTCAAACGAGGGCAGAAAATCGTCAAAAGTGCGTGTGCAGAATAATATCTTTGCACTTTGTCTGCATTACGCCGCCATGCTATGCTTGCCTGTCTGATCAATAGAACACGTATCATTGGTTTCAAACGAGGGCAGAAAATCGTCAAAAGTGCGTGTGCAGAATAATATCTTTGCACTTTGTCTGCATTACGCCGCCATGCTATGCTTGACTGTCTGATCAATAGAACAGAGCAGAACACACTTGAGTCCCTAAAGACCTATTAAATTGGCTCAAATTGAGGAAAAGTGTGAATTCAAGAAAATTGGGACGAAACGAAAGAAAGGATTCACGAGTGACTGAATTCTTTTTTTCTTTCTGCGCTTGAATTTATGAGTACCTTGAGAACGTCCACGTCCANAAACGAAAGAAAGGATTCACGAGTGACTGAATTTCTTCCTTTCTTTCTGCGCTTGAATTTATGAGTACCAGAGTACCTTGAGAACGTCCACGTCCATGGCCAAATAGTAAGAGAATTTTGTTTTAGTTTTACATACCTTTCCAAATATGCCTGATTCAATACTTCTTCAACTGTGAGTCTGTCTTTAGGAGTAAAGACTAGAAGATTTTCAATGATATCAACTGCGTCTTTGTCGAAATCTTGCAATGTCTCTGCTAATGATTTTCGTTTCCTGACTGTACTTTTTACAATCTCATTAAGTGCCGCACTGCAAAATCCCGCACGTTCAAGATCTGTGTACAAATATAACGAATAAAAACCTTATACGGCCATTTTCAACAGAAAACCGGCTCGGCTCATTGTCCAATTATCATTTCAAAAAATTTGACAAAAAAATAATAAAAATTCTGACCTTCACTACCGTTGGGGACAGAGATAGTTGCAAAAACGAGTTCCTTTTGTTGTTGTGTATTATCTCCAGTGAAAAGTGCTTTACCCCTCAACATTTCTGCCAAAATGCATCCCAAACTCCACATATCAGAAGGTTTTCCATATCTGCAGGTTTAAATAACGAACTAATACGATATATGCTTATTGAATTTTAATTCCCATTAATTTACCTTGGACAAGCAAGCAAAATTTCAGGAGCCCTATACCATCTCGTTGCCACATATTCTGTCAATGGTCCAGAAGTATTGCATAGTTTTTCTCCTGATTCATCAATTGAACATGAATTTGTTCCGTTAATGTCTAGGTCTATTATAGATCGACTTAGCCCAAAATCAGCTAGTTTTACATTGAAGAACTTGTCCAATAAAATATTGGCAGGCTGAAATGGCAAAATAATAATTAAAAAACTTGGTCAGTCAACGCAATTTCAACACTCAACGCGTGTGGGCTAATCTTTTAAGCTATTAGCTGAATTGCATAGCACTTCATTGTTGAGATTGTCACGTACAATCCATCAATGTCAATGTCAATGCCAATGCTGATTGCGATGACAGACGAACCCAAGTCGGCCAAGAACAAAAACAAAACACATGGACTGCAAATGCAGCAAATAGCAAATCATGTTGAAACGTGAAGGAAGGATAAAAATAAAAATAAAACAATGGCAATGTCAATGCATTTCTCAGTCTCAGCAGCATTGCAATTGTAATTATTGCTGCAATAATTTCAGCTGTAGCCGTCGATCGATCATGGATCGTGATATTTTTAATTACTAGGAGCGTAAGCAAGCGTGTGCCTGTACAGTGTACAGCTTACCTTTAAATCTCGATG
>WJEZ01003151.1:0-11484 GCA_009869925.1 Thalassaphorura encarpata
GTCCAATGCTGCGGGCATAAAGCGCGGGACTAAACTGCGCGATGAAATTGGTCATAACTTCACCGAATTGACGGACACAGGCCAGACCAGGGCCGGGATTACGTTGAGGTGACGTAAGAGAGAAAATAACCCGTCAAGTGAAATGAATGGCGAATCCGAATCGTGAATGAAAATGAAGGTTTTGGGAAAGAACCCGGCGGAATCCGAGAAAGCAAGGGCAGGAAGGAATGTAAATTGAAATGGTTCTATGCCTGTCCCTGAAAATTGAAAATAAATTGTCAATCGTTAATTTTTTTTCAATTTTATGCAATAATTCGCAATTTTAAGACTAAATTTCAATTAATTTCATTTTACCAGCAATTTGTTAAAATTCTGTTAAAAATTTACAAGCATAGAAGAGAATGCAGGCGGCAAATTTAAAATTTTGATCGGGTGATCGGGAACGGGATCAGAAATTGCCATTGCCACTTGCATATTGGCATTTGGCAAATTCGCAAATCCATTCCAATTCCAGCCAACTGCATTGCAATTGCAAAGTTGCTAATCTCGCTTCCGGGATTTAACTTCTCAGATTGTACTCGTATTCCGATCTGAAATTGTGGAAAAGGAATCATAATCATGGCGATTTTAGGGAACTGGCTAAGAGTCTTGAGGAGAAGTTATAGTTCACCTGGAGCGAGACAAACGATTGCAGTTCGGGAAAGGATCACTGAGAAAAAGCGACTTGCATTGCTAGGAGGTGGAGAACATCGGATTACGGCTCAGCATAAAAAGGTAATGTAATATTTTGATTTGGCTTGGCTACATTTTAAAACTTTAATTTAATCCGTAATTTTCCTGTTTTGTTCAGGGCAAGCTTACAGCCAGAGAGCGAGTCCATGTGTTATGCGATCCAAACACATTTGTTGAGTTTGATACCTTCATGGAACACACTTGCTCTGATTTTGGAATGGAGAAGGAAAAGGTACCACAAAGGTTCTATTAGTTTTTGATTAGAAAAGTACTATTTGGTTCGATCTCATTCTTTGTCTGCTTTAATTTTAGTATCCTGGAGACTCCGTCGTTACTGGTCAAGGTTACATCAATGGAAAGTTGACTTATATTTTCAGTCAAGATTTTACCGTATTTGGAGGAAGTTTGTCTAGTGTTCATGCAAAGAAAGTTTGCAAGGTTAATACATCAATTTCATAAAATATGCGATATCGATTTAATTTATTTCTGAATTCTGCAGATTATGGATCAAGCAATCTTGGTAGGAGCTCCAGTAATTGGTTTGAATGATTCCGGTGGAGCAAGAATCCAGGAAGGTGTTGAATCCTTGGCTGGATATGCTGATATTTTCCAAAGGAACGTCATGGCATCTGGCGTAGTGCCTCAAGTGAGTTAGAGTACTGTGCACGTTTATGTAAATGAGTTCATTAGTACTGAATTTTAACACTATTAATTTGTAGATTTCCGTAATCATGGGTCCATGTGCTGGAGGAGCCGTTTATTCTCCAGCCTTGACAGATTTTACATTCATGGTAAAAAATACGTCATATTTATTCATCACTGGTCCAGACGTGGTCAAGTCCGTGACGAATGAAGATGTTACTCAAGAAGAATTGGGTGGAGCCAAGACTCATACAACTTTGAGTGGAGTGGCTCATAGGGCATTTGAAAATGATATTGATGCACTTTTGAATGTTCGAGATTTGATGTCTTATCTGCCAAGCTCAAACAGGGTTGGACCTCCTCGAATGAAATGTGTGGATCCTTGGGATCGAGATGTCCCTGTTTTGGACGGTGTAGTTCCTTTAGAAAGTACTGCGGCTTACGACATGCATGATGTGATTCTTGGAATTGTTGACGATCGTGAATATTTTGAAATCATGCCAACGTATGCAAAGAACATTACTGTTGGATTTGCTCGACTCAATGGGAGCACTGTTGGAATTGTGGGGAATCAACCTAGAGTAGCTGCAGGTTAGTTTAAGTCAAATTATTAAAACATTAAACGACAATGGGTTTTGGTAGATCATTAATTTCCTAAAATTTTTATTTCAGGCTGTTTGGATATCAATGCCTCAGTTAAGGGGGCAAGATTTGTTCGTTTCTGCGATGCATTTGGAATCCCAATCATAACTTTTGTAGATGTCCCAGGATTTCTCCCAGGGACTTCTCAAGAATATGGAGGAATTATTCGTCACGGTGCTAAATTATTGTATGCTTTTGCCGAAGCCACGGTTCCAAAGATTACCATCATTACTCGCAAGGTTAGGAAATTTTAAATTAAATTAAATTTAAATTAAATTAAATTTTAAATTTTAATTTTAATTCAGAATTGTATTATTGTTTTTTTTAATTTCAGGCCTATGGTGGAGCATACGATGTAATGTCATCCAAACATCTTCGTGGTGATGTTAATTATGCATGGCCAACTGCCGAAGTAGCAGTCATGGGAGCCAAAGGTGCAGTTTCAATCCTGTACAGAGGACAATCCAACGTAGAGAAATACGAACAAGAATATTTTGATAAATTTGGAAATCCTTTCCCCGCTGCAATTCGAGGATTCGTGGATGATATCATTGAGCCGAGGACGACTCGTCGTAGAATTTGTAGAGATCTGAATGTACTAGCCAATAAAAAATTAGCTAATCCATGGAAAAAACATGGAAATATTCCGCTTTAAAAAGAAGTCAAATGGTTAACGGTAAATATTGAGAGAAGTCTGTTTTTAGAGTAAAGTTCTGGAAATATTTTTAGATTGAGAAATGAAAACGTATATTTTTGTGTTGAATTGAATTACTGAGAAATAAATCAAACGTTAGTTTATTTTTCAAGTATTTTTATCTCGTGCTCAAGTATATTTCACTAAAATCCAGAAATTGGCAATAATACTTTGTGTTCAATGCTTTTAAGCTTTTATTCAAAATTCAGATGAAAAATATCAACTCTTATTGCGTCTTAAAATTTTATTACTTTGCTACAAATCGTAAAAGCACTCCAAAGTTTCATTAGTACCATATACGAACAATCAGTCAAACAAGAGTAAAATTGAAAGGAGTAACGGAGTATGTAACTAAACTACTAGTGATAACGAGTAGTGAGACTGTACTAGTCAATTTAAATTTTTGCTTTCAAATATATTAAGTAATTTTTGATTTGTTTTGAAATTTCGGTTTTAGTTAGATTGGTTAAAATGAAAGTGCGAAAAAGTTAAATAGTTGAAGTACAAGTATTTTCAGAAGAATTTTCACAAAAAACTAATCCTAGACATTTTGTTCATTCCGCATCGTGCATAAAAAATAAGTTAAATTGAATCAGGTCATACGTAATCTCAGGTCTTACCCACCGAGCATCGTGGTCACTACTGGGCTAATTGATCATACCAAAAATACATCCTAAATTTGGGGATTTTTCTTACAATTAAAATGTCCTGGCGCTGCGTACATGTTCATTTTCTTGATCAGACGTCGTCTAAGCAATACTTTTGAACTACAAGGTTGATCAGCACCAACACCAAGAGAAATTCGAATTCTTGGAGATTTTCTAGTTTCGATTAAAACGTTTTCTACTGGCGTCTTTTTCTTTCTGGACGCTGGAGCTGCTGCTGTCTTTGTTGAGGTAATGTCAACCTTGGCCTTGGATTTTGCTTTAAATGTTGGGCCTATACTCGTTTTGGCCTTTTTTGTTTTCGTAACCTTCTTTTTAGGACTTGTGGCAGGAGCTGGAGCCACTTCGTCGGGGTTGCTTTCCCTTCGCTTCCTTCTTGTCACATATTCTCTCTCAACATAATTTCCAGCATTCAATTGTCTCTGTATTCTTCGAGCCATTTTCAAGTCCAATTCTTCCTGATGTCTCACCTCTTCTGACAATCTTCGTTGACCCTCATCTGGCAGTGCTAGTGCTTGCAAATTCCCGGACGGAACTTCTGGCCGTGGATTATTTTCTTCGTTATTAACTGCTAAGGCTATGACAGGAACCTCATCATTATCCTCGAGTCTCAATTCATGGGGTGGTGCTTGCTGTTGTGGAATATTTTCTTCAGGAGGTCCTAATTCTTGTCCTTGAGATTTATTTGCGATTGCTACCTCTTCATTAATAACAACAGGGTGTTGATCAACTTCATCCAGATTTCTCATATCAACATCAGACAGTACTTGTTGCTCTGTAATTTCAACCCTAGGTGTTTCTTGCTCCAGTTCCTCAGATTTATTGAGCTCTTCATTACTAACGACGACATTCTGGAGTTGTAATTCGTCAGGTTGTCGAGGTATTTTAGGGGTCTTTTTAAGAAGTGGCGATCCTTCCATTATGATTTCATGGGAAAGTTCTAGTTCTGCTGCATCATTTTTTAGGGCAGCATATTCCTCCTCGTAATTCTGGCATCTGAATTCAGATGCTCGTAGATTTCCAGTTCCAAAAGAAATTTCTGGTTCCAGAGATTTCTTTTTACCGATAGATTGTTTGCCAATATCAGAATTCTTCGTGCTCACAAAAGCTGAAGATGGACCTGGACTTTCTGTTAAATCGTAACTTGGCGTCAATGAAATTCCAGCATTATCAACACACCCTGGGTTGACAATATTCTTGGAGCTCGCAAATCCATGGCTTTCTGACATCATTGAATCTGATTCCAAGGATATTTTCTTGCCGTTCATAATAGCGCCTTCATCTGTGTGTCCAGTGAGTATCATGGATGGTTCCTCACCAAAAATATTAAGAGGCGTAACAATTTCTTCGTCTTGTTGACCATGTAACGATGATGTTGATATTGGATTCAGATTCAGACTGCCGTTGTCGTCCTCAACAAGGGATGAGCAAAGTTTTCTTTTTTTAATCCATTTTTCATTGATCTTTGTCTTTGGAGATGCTGCATTACACTCATTCACAGTATAATCCAAAACATCCTCCATAGAATCGCTCCGTTCATTTAGGTCTGAAAGATTTCGCGTTGACGTTGACGATTTGGCAATTGTTTCCTGGATCAGACCATGACTCCCATTCTGATTAGGTTTTGGTGGAGTTTTAGGAGCAGAGGCAATTGGACGAAAATTCAATTGTCTGTATTCATCGCTAATCGAGTCTGGTGTGTCCCTGCCCCTTCCCCTATCATCATTACCTGATAATGGATTAAGTTTTGAAACAAAAACTTTGTCTAGATTTTGCTGATTTTTGTTGAATTGATGTGTATTTAGAATTTTTGGAACATCAAAAACCAATTTCTTTGCTTTGGGGAAGTAATAATCAGTCATGAGGGTATTGGCGTTTTGCATTCGCATGTGCTGTGGTTGAAGGTCCAGGTATCGGTGAAATTTCTCTCTTGTGGAATTTATGAGGAATTTTAACAGCATTTCCTGTTTGATGACAATTTTGCATGAACGCTTTCTCCTGTTTATAAGCTTCTTTCTTGCGTTGGTGATACGCTTCCTCAAGTTTCTTTCGAGTCTTTTCCTCTTCTTCCTGCAGTCGCTTGGCCAATTCAGCATCAGCTTTCAACTGAGCCTCAACTTGTTGTGCCTCTTCTTCCTTCAATTCAGAACGAAGCTCAATTAAATATTTTGCAAAATAAGTTATTAAGAAATGAATTACTTGTGCTTGACGAATTGCTTCTTTACTAGCTTCCTCTTCCGCCTGACGTTCACGTTCTTTTTCAGCTTTAAATTGTGCTAATAAAAACAAATACTCCTCCCGAAATCCACCCGCTTCGACATGCACTCCATCAATTCTTTCGTCTAGTTGACTCTCATTCTGTGAATCTTCCCCTGCTAGACGAGCTCGGACTCTCTCAGGGAACTGGAAGTGTCAAATAGAATGTCAGGCGTAAAAAGGAATATAATAAAATTTCTATTATATTAAAATAATAAAAAAAAATTTTTTTGTTACCTGTGTTTGAATTCGTCCCCATAATTCTGTATTTATTAGAGTATGTTCCTTCCCCGCCTTGCGAAGCCAAACTCCAAGTCGCAAACGGCATAGTGGACAATTAAGAGATGTATCACGGACATAGGTCAAGAAGCATTCCTTACAAGTTGTATGATTGCACGGGAAGGTCACAGGCTCAATCATGATGCTCAAACACACTCTGCAAGTCACGTCATTCTTGAGCAATGGCCCAGTCTTCTGAAACTGTTAATCATTATGAAGTTAGACATAACATTTAATTCGAGAGAGATTCTCATATGACTTTCTTACAGGAGCAAATTCTGGCCTTTTTTCCGCCTCTTTTTTCTTCCGTTGTCCTTTTTTCCTTTGTGCAATGGGCACTGCAGATGCAGCTGCTGCTGGAGACATTTCTGGGAAAGGTGCAGCCTCAGCCATATCTATAAAGTTTGAAAACATAGTTAAATGGCTAAAGTTCAACTTATATTTTCACTTAAGTGGCTAGGGGGGAATACGCCTAGCCATATTCTAATCAAATAAAAAATACATTATATAAACTGAGTTGACTGAGTATAAATTATAGATCGAGATCTCTCGGGCTTAATGCAAGATGTCCTGGTGCTATTTTTTGGGTCTGGCTCTGGGTTAGAATATTTTGCACCATTGGTAGTAAGTAGTAATTTTTTTGAACCTTTCTGTTCTAGTATCGGGACTTGACCCATGCATGCTTGCATGCATACCATGCCATGCCTTGCCTTACCGTATCATCACATAAAATTATACATGTCTTGTCATCATATTTCAGATACAAAAAGTAAATATAAACATAGTTCAAATTACCTAATTCAGTCTACAGACAGATAGACACAGAAATTTTTAACCTTTCTTTAGTCAAATTCAACTTTCAACTTAAATACATAAAATCAAACCGATTAAAATTAATAATTCGTCCTCAGGTCGTCTGCATTGGTCGGATTTTGAAACTTGGAGATAAAGGAACGCGCGTTGCATTCAATGCGGCGTTCGTGACGCTCTACCCCGTCCGTCCTATTTTAGAATTTAGATTTTTTTTAAATATTAATTTCAGAAAAGTTATTTAGAATCTATTGTTGATTTCTACTTGCTCACGCCACAGGATGGCAAAATTATATTATACTTAAATACATAAAATCAAACCGAATAAAATTAATAATTCGTCCTCAGGTCGTCTGCATTGGTCGTGTTTTGAAACTTGGAGATAAAGGAACGCGCGTTGCATTCACTGCGGCGTTCGTTACGCTCTACCCCGTCCGTTCTATTTTAGAATTTAGATTTTTTTGAAATATTAATTTCAGAAAAGTTATTTAGAATCTATTGTTGATTTCTACTTGCTCACGCCACAGGATGGCAAAATTATATTATTAGAAGAGTTGTAACTTTTGACTTTACTCTAGAATTCGAGTTGGGGAATTTTTTATGAATTTGCTTTGGTAGTTTTTTTTAGATTCGATTGGTTCAAAGTTAATATTGCTTTGTAAGTCTTGTAAAATCCATAAATTCCCTTCTAATAATGGATATTGATTAGCGAATCTTTATGATTTTGTAAATTATTGAATAAAATTCACTAGAGTTCAAATAAAGTCCACATATATGACATTTTTATTTCAATTCTAATCTAGACTCCACCTTTACATAAATTGAGAACTGAATTAATTTGTTAAATTAATTAAGCAAATACTAAAGCTTTTATATAGCACAATTTGCGAGTTTAATGTGAACTAAACGTTAAACAAGGATGAAATGTAAACATTTTCTACTCTCATTTATAAAATAATTCTAGTTTTTATAGATTTATTCGTTTTTGCAGTAGTAGTCGCCTTCGAGAATAAAATGTAATATTTAGCACACACATCATTAGCACTAATAAAATACAAGACTAACGTTTAAAAATTATTTTTATAAAGATTAATTCAAAATATTAAATTGTACTAATACTTGTCTCGAGTTTCCAACCCCTTTAAAAATCCATTCTCATGTACATCATATCACTCCACTTGCTCTTCTCCTCTCTTCATACTTAATTGCATAAATACTTTTCGAAAACGCAAACTTAGAAATAGAAATATGATTAATGAAATTATGGTTAAGCTCTCAAAATTCAATCCTTTCCTGCCTCCCTTGTCACAGCATGTGAGGTTTTCAAAAATCGGAAAACAACTCAAGTTCCGTATCTGACACACTTTTCGAGCGTGAATTATCCTCTTCTGGATAATCATCAAAATTATTCGTATCTCCATCAAATGCGACTTTTGGAATGATTGGCGGCTGCAATACAATGATCGAAATACTTGACATTAGAATCTGAATGTAAATATTTTATGAACTTTCATAAACTATAAAAATTACCAAAAGCCTGCGATGATATACATCAGTCCAATTGTAATCTTTAAACCATCTGTGATTTTTTACATCTTCCACCCCATTCTGAAATCAGAAATATTAAACATTCATTGAATTCTCAAAGGTCAAAGGTGAAGTTCTATTATTTTACCTTCATGTTCCCCAATCGTTTGGTTCGATCTGTCACCAAAAGTTTACTTGATCAAATCCTTTGCAACCAAATCAATGAATTTTGGCCAGGATAATGTTCCAGATAGAATTCTTTCGTATGTTGTGTAGTCGTTGTCTTCAAAAAATGGGGGGAATCCAGTGTTCATCTCGTAAATCAACACTCCTGATAAATTATAATTGGACCAAATTAATTGGTTAGTTTCTGCAGAATTTTTAACAATCAATATTGCAAGCTTATAAGCATACCAAGTGCCCAGAAATCTACGGCTCTGTTGTGACCCTTTGACTGAATGATTTCAGGTGCCAGGTACTAAAATACAAAGTAACATTAATTTATTTTTAACATATTGGAGTAATGTAAATCTTTGGAGAAGAAATTACCTCAGGAGTTCCACAAATTGTCCATGTTCTGTAAAATCACGCAAACATAAATTTATTTTGATATTTGACATTATCGAAGTGTGAAGTATAAAGTGAAAAATCCTACCGATCCTTCAATTGCTTAGCAAATCCAAAATCTGTGATTTTTAAATGCCCTTCTCTATCCAATAATAAATTCTCAGGTTTTAAGTCACGGTAGACAATGCTCTTTGAGTGGAGGTACTCCAGGGCAGAGACAATTTCGGCAGCGTAGAAAGAGCCTGGAGGAAAGCAAAAAGAAAACGTTAAAATTTCTGACAAGGGTATTCTTATAATGAAACGATGCATTTTTTAAGTTTCCACTAAATTTGAGCTAAAATAATATGCTTACTGGTGGAAGATGAGAAATATCCAGCACTTCGGAGATAAGAGAAAAGTTCGCCTCCACAAACGTAGTCAAAGAGCATGTAAATGTTCTGTTCGTCCTTGTAATGCCATTTCCTGTCAAAATGTTAAAAAAGCCATGAAAAGTGTCCTCATAATTTTTAACTATCCCATTTGTATTCAAATTCATAATTTCTAGAGTCCAGTCCATGTCCAGACCAGACCCCATACTGAGTGCGTAGTGCAGCTGCTGTGCTTTATTTTTAAGAGGTGACTCAATACATAAGTTTTCCTTTAATTAAGCTTAGCCACAGCGGGTCACCTGTCTAAATCCATTTTTATTGTTTTAATTTTAGTAATACTTTATGTCAATGTTTTCCCATTGAACTTTCCACAATTAATTTAACATCCTTATTCAATATTTTCCTTGTAAGGAAACAAACTCCATTTTGGGCATGTGGAGAATTAAATCAGTACGTACTCTTTGGTCTTTGCTCAGCTGGATGATAATAATACGTATTTCAAAGTACACAAAGGAATGTAAAATTTAATGAATGAAATGGAACGTTAATTTATGCTTATGAGATTTATCGGACCAGGAAAAAACAAAGGAATGAAATTATAATTAAGTACAATCTTGGCTCTGGCCGAGGTGTGTCATGTCATTCAGCTAAAATAATTTGAAGTTCATTTAGCATATGAGTACGACGGAAGAAACGATTTGATTGCAAATTCCACCTCCACAGAAAATGTACAAGGAAGGTGTGGTTGCTGCTGCTGCTGCCGCATTTAGCGAATCTAAAATTAACATAAAATACTAAATTTTGTTGACATTTGACTTACATGTTGACAATGAAAGGATGGTTGATTTGTTTTAGGATATTTTTCTCATTTTTGACATGTTCCACTTGTTTGAGTCTAATGATGTCACAATAAGCTAGGATTTTGAGTGCCCCATATTCACAAGTTGTTCTGTGTTGAACCAACACAACACGTCCAAACGTTCCAGTTCCTAAAATACATGGACATGAAAAATAAAAGTCAAAAGCAAATCTTTGAAACTAAGGCAAGGTCAGGCAGGCAGGCAGGCAATGTTGACTAAATGGAATAAACCTGGTGGATTTAGATTTACAGTAAGTAGCGAGGATCAAATCTTGAACGAGGAAAAAGTTCATGTTCATGTCCTGCATTTAAAAACGATTGATCTTTTCTATTTTTATTTATGAGGTTAGCGTTACGTATAATGCTACGCTCGCTCGCTCAGGATTTTAAGCTTAACTGCATAGTCTGTACTATCTATGCCGTGGACGCCTTAAGAGCTTAATTTGCCAGATAAATCACGTCGAACGAGGTCCAACGAATGAATCTAAAATCATATTTCGAACTTCTACAATAAAGTTTCAGCAGTATTTGTTCTTGAGAAATTACATTCCAGTAATCATATTTTTTAAAAAAGCTACAAGCAAAGAGACAACGAATTTCTACTTTACTGCCAAAGCCATTAAATGCATTTGGAGTTTGTTCCTAACCTTTTCTTTTATTACATTGCGGAAGTTTTGCGTTTGCATTTGCATTGAGTCTAATTAAATACCGTGCCAAACAACATAATCACAATCTCTACAATCTAAATCTGTTCTACACCCTGACGTTTTAACCAAAACACTATTCTAATTTTAACCCATAAACAAGAGTCATAGCCACAGCATTAGCCTTGAAGGGACATCCAGCTGGATTCATTCAAAATCAAAATCAACGCTGATACGACTAAACGAAAGTTCCGTTCCGTGCGTACGTACGTTAGATTTTTAACAAAGAACGCCTAGTCTTATAAACTAAAGAAGTTGAAAAATTGGCAAGAAAATTAGGAAGGGAGAGAATAAAAATAATAATCCTTTTCAATTCGATGCACGTCATACAAACCGAAGACTTTGCCAACTAAATGCATTTTAGTTTAGCTTTAGCATTTTCCAGGTTTTACGTAGGACAGGATCAGAGCAAGTGCCATTTGCAAATTAAAAATCTACGGTTGGTTGAAGACACAACATGACTAGGACACAAATCTGCGACTGCCACCTCCATGCCCATTAAATTCCAATTTAGCAAATGCAAATTTCTTTTTCTAGCAGCAGCAGCAGCAGCCAGCAGCTTGGTTACTCCCTAATTTATTTTTAAAGACTGAGATTGAAAAAGTTTTTGTGCTGCCGTAAATACAAAACGGAAAGGTGCAGTAAGTGTTTGAATCACACACACACACATGCATTTGAATGAATTGATTCACAAACTTTGGCCCAGATTCAATTTTCTATTCAAAACTCAACTCTTTCG
>WJEZ01003152.1:0-11481 GCA_009869925.1 Thalassaphorura encarpata
GTTGAGATGAGTTGAGTTGAGTAGCTAGATAGCTAGCTGGCTGAGTAATCGGATTACACTCCACGGATGGATTATCTTGTGGTTATTCCGATTTAACATTAGAAGAGAAGAAGGATGGGAAAATTAATTAATGTTCTTCCCTCAGAGTAGCAGGATCAAATGAGACAAGACAAAGCGGATTTGCTTGCTTGCCTTCTTCAACTCAACCACTTAATATAATTTGAAATGTGGAAAATCCTCTCATAAAAATTATCAAATTGAGCTACGAAGCTTTTAGCGTTAATTCTGGACCAATTGACTAAAGTGGTCACTTCATTACTTAAGTAGTATTACGTGTGATTGAAATAATTAGTTTTGATTATAGAAGAACAAACTGTGTAGTGTAGTACTTACCCAAGGTGGCATTTCATGCATGTTGGCAGTGCGATGATGGTAATTGAGAACGACAACGGTGAGAACGACAGAGGAGGCGACCATGAACATGATACAGTTGAAGTATGTTCCTGTCAACCCATAGCAAAATCCTCATTAGATTCATCTCCGGTCCTACTAAATCTATGCAGCAGCATTCGATTTAAATTCACCAGGCAAGCAATGCACAACAATACATCAAAAACGAAAGCATCCACGCAAAAATAATTTATTCATGCAAAATCCACATTAAATCAATCATAAGCAAAAAAAATTAGAATAGGGGAAAGCCAGAGCATAGCATAGCATTTTGCATGCAAAGAGACTAGAGATTAAAGGAAATGGGATGGCATGGCATGGCAGAGTAATTAATTCTACAAAAGTTGATCTTCCCTTGATTTACAATTACAAATCCTCGTGGTTTTGGGAATAGTTTTACTTTTTGGGTTAAGAAATACGTGGCAAGGCATGGGATAGGAACATTTTCACTTCACATGCATGGCCATGGGCTGGATGAAGAGAGCAAAGTTGAAGCAGGCGGCAGGATTCATAAATAATGGACAGGGCAGGCAAGGGTTTGGAGATGATGTATAAGTACGTAACGTAACGTATACTATAATAGTGACTCCTATCTCTCGTATCAAAGAGAAAGGATTATGGGAATATTCTGGGCGAGCATCAGCATGGAAAACTTTCAAGTTTGGAGAAAGTGATTGAATGAGTCTTCCGTCTTCTGCTTTGCTTTCTCCATCCACTTCCCAAAAATTTGGAGGGAAGAAGGAAAAAAAACTTCCCAGACTCAAAATTGAGTTCAAAGTTCGGCTGGTGTGTGTGTTGTCCACATCCAGGGAAAAAAATACCATCAAAACAAAGGCGGGCGGGCCAGCGTACTAAAGTACGTATGTACGACGGACAAGAAAAAGTAAAAAACCAACAAAAAACAAAAGCTCTGTGGCTCAAAAAAATTTCAGAGTCTACGCACGCACGCACACACAAAAATCGTGCATGCAGATGGCCGAATACGCATATTCTGCGTACGTAGGCCATAGCCAGCCAGCTCGCCAACAGTCAAAGTGTGACACTGACAATCAAGCACAAAAATCTCATCTCATCATCATAGTGTCCAAAAACTTCTGTGGCGGGTGGGTGGGGAAAAAATTCGAATCAAATTTTCGCGCGTTCGCGTACAAAACTTTGAGCGTCTGTCCAACAACCCCTCAAAAATATTGCTGGTGCAGTTGCAGCACCAACCATAGGTTGAAGTAGAAAAAAATTCAGCGTTGATACGTACTTACGCTCAAAACACACACAGACGAACACGTACATGGTGAAAATGTCCGTCCAACTGTAAAAAAATCTCGTGCAACTAGGTCAAGGGTCAAAGGTCGTTGAGGGTTAAGGTTGAGGAATGTAAGCTAATTCTTGTACAGTATGGCATGGGTATTTGAATTGAGTTTGAAGTATAGTAGTATTTGATGTTTTTAGGTGTTTTGGATGGAAGGGTTAACTAGTAAATGAATTAATATATGCTTGAATGAAATTGAAATTGAAATTGTGGCTTAGTTTTTTTTTCTTGAGAGTAGTAGTAGTAGTAGTTTTTGTTGTTGTATACCTAAGAGGGGGATAGCGTCTGAGGTTTTTGGGAGTAATTCAGCCACCAACAATGAGAATACAGTTAATGATAGCAAAATGGTTATACCTGAAATAAATTCAAAAAATAGACACACGACATGACACAAACAAAGGTTTGGTTTGGACATTCCGTCTTTCAACTCAACTAAATCAGATTTATATCTGACTGACTCAATACATTCCTCAGGGGTCAGGTCAGGTCGGGTCGGGTCGGGGAAGGTCACATATTTACAAACCAATTGCATTCATATTGTTTGGAAATCTCAAGCTCTCACGTGTAGCACATGGATCAAAGGCCAATCTAGCTTCCCCAAAAATAAACTTTCCTTCCTAGGGTTATTTGCATATTTAAATTAAATTTCTTTTCAAAGCAAAGTTTTGAATTTCCTTGGGAATTTTGGGCTTTGGTTTGGCCTTGGCATTTGGTCCATTGCGCATGCACGTAAGGCATGAGCTGATCTGATCCTATTATGTTAACACAAGTCAAATCCTAGACCCTAGTCCTTAGTTATAGCTAAATGTAATAATTTATTAGAAAGATATAAAAAGTGAAAGAGGGTTGAAGAAAAGGGAGTATAGGAAGTATAGGGGTCAGGGGGCAAACATTGACCAATCCAACAACGAAGGCGTGACAAAGGATGGAGTTTTGGTCTGACGAAGGGGAAAAGAGCAAAAAACTTTCAAAACGAGAAAAAAGTAGAAGAATGAATAAAAAATTGAAAAAAGAGTTTTAAAAGGTAGATGTAGTAGTAGTAGTAGTAGTAATTCCCCAATACCTAACAATGGAATGGCGTCAGACACTTGGGGAAGTTTTTCAGCAACCAAATTGAGAAACACGGTTAATGACAGCAAAATCGTTACGCCTAAGAAGAGAGAGAGAAGATGACATCATGTCAGTCAGCACCATTTTTATCATTCAACACACACTCAATCACAGATCGACAGATTACAATCTGAATCACTCTTGATTCAAATTATTTCTTCTTCATCTTCATTTTCCCGCCCCAGACTCAGGCTCAAAAAAAGAAAATTAGGAAAGGCCCAAAATTATTCTTTCCTTGTGAATATGCAGCAATATTTGACAATGCATCATCAGTCGTTAGAGTTCGACGGGAGCCAAAGCCAAAAGCCCGGGCAAAAACCGGAGCAGCTAAGGGCAACCGTGTGTCACATCACAAGGCAGGAAAAAAAGTCGTGAGTAGAGTTGAAGTTGGTCTCACGGCATGGCATGGCGTGGCGATGGCACACGGGGACAAGTTTCTGGGAAAAGTTGACTCTACCGTCAGATAACGACATCCTTTGTAAAAGTCACTCTAGCCTGCCTGCCTGCCTGCCTGGCCTTAGTCAACAGGAACTTTCTCTCTTGTCTATAGAAATAACGCGCTCATGAATCACAGCACAAGCACTAGCGCCTAGCACAGGGTCCCAAAAACTCCAAAAGCCAAAGAATGTTTTTTTCACATTTTCAAGGACCAGAAAAAAGAAAGTAAAAGTGCAGAGGATGGGAAGGAAGGAAGGATTGGGTTTCCAAAATATTTGTTCCTCCTCAAACACAAAATTCCTTTCCATCCTCATCCGATTATTTTGTCAACAAGGGAAATTCTCTAACCTTTCAGATTAAATCCTTTAGCATCAGCTTTTAGCATTAATCCTACTGTTGAAAGGATTCCCTTGTGCTTGTGCTAGTCTGGATAATGCCATAGCTGCTTCCTTGGTTGTACGTAGTAATCTTATATCTCATCAGAACCTTGGTTCTATTGTATTCTTTTATTGTACAGAGACGTTTTGCCTTGCCTTGCCTTGTGTTCCTATGTTTTCTTTATTTCCTGAGAGTATCAACGCTGAAGAAAAGAAGGAAAAAGGACTGGAAGAGGGAAAGATAAATAAAAAGAGCCCGAGAGAGAGATATCACATGAACTCAAGACTTGTCAAGATAAACGGCAAAGATATACAAATCTTTTCCCAGCACATGGCACATAGTAGTAGTACTCACCCTCCACTCAATGAACTAGACACAAATCATGTCAGGCGCGACGTAAACGGAGCACAGCACAGCGCAGCGCAGGGCGGGGTTAAGTAACATTTGATAATTTGACAGCGGAGCGCAGAGGAATAATAATTATATTGGAGAAGAAGTCAGAGAACGGACTATGAATGATTGAGAGACAAAGAGTTGAGCAAAGGGCACTCCCTGGGGCGCGAGATTAGGAGCGCGCGCGGCACAACTCTTCCAGCAAGGGAAGAAGTCAGAGAACGGACTATGAATGATTGAGAGACAAAGAGTTGAGCAAAGGGCACTCCCTGGGGCGCGAGATTAGGAGCGCGCGCGGCACAACTCTTCCAGCAATATACAACTTGGACTTTTGACTTGAATTACCGATCAGCGGGACAGCATCAGATGTGGAAGGCATTTTTTCCGCGACTAAGTTGAGAAAGACGGTAAGTGAGAGCAATATCGTTACGCCTGAATTGAGAAGATGGATGAATTAGTCACAATTGAAAGGATTGGCTTGGCTAAACTACCCACAGTAAATGCTCTGGGCAATTTATTATTTTCCTTCAGACATCCACTCATCATAAAAATCATCTCTCCAGCAGCAATTATCGTAAAAATTTGAGTGGGAAGGGGGAGAACATGGAAACTAAAGTTTTTGAGTTGGCGTCGTAAAACTCATTTTGGTGGAAGAAAGGAAAATCCTAAAGTACGGATGGATGGATTAATTGAACAGAACATGAGAATGGGCAAGTAGTCGTAGAGAAAGTCCTCATAATGTTATGTTATGTCATGTTCGGGTTATTTTCTCTAGCTGCTCAGATTGATTTGATTCTTTGGTTAAATGAGAGTTTTATAGAGACGTTATTAAAGGTAAAGACTGAGGGACAACGTAGTTTTATTATTTGAGTGGATAGTAGAGGAGCGTATGGGTCATTAATCAGACAAAACCTAATCTTTATTACCAGGGCTGAAGTACTAGCCGGCCGTAGCCGCCCTGGAGAGATCCATAAACTTTATCTCAAACTTTTGCCCCTTTTCCTGTCCTTGGCTAAAGTCAGAAGAAAAAGAAGACGCGATGGACGCAACCAGTTCTTGAGTTGACTTACCTAGCGTTAGTTTTTCTCCCGAATCAGGAGGGAGAGTAAAGCCAAGAAGGGCCATGGAGGAGATGAGAACACAAGGGACGATCAAATTAAAGAAATAATACAATGTTCGTCGTCTGATGTGGATGGTATATGTTATGCTCACGTACGGCTCAGGACAGCACGCGTAGTGAATCACATCTCGAACTCCCGGCATCCCTAATAATCAACAACATTATCCATATTTCATTTATTCCTTCTCATTTCTTGGATTTAAGGATTAGGCGCAGGGCGCAGGGACTCAGCACTAAATTAATTTCATTTCATTAAGTCAAACCAAGACTTGCTAAGGAAAGGCTTAGAGATGCCGGAAACAAAGAAAGAGAGAAAGTGGTGAAAGGACAATCCTGCTAACACTTTGAAATTGGACTCCATGGAGTGTTTGAACGAAGGAACACATGAAAGTCTTCGTTTTGTGGCTCATAAGTGATGCATGAGAAGAGGATGATTTAAGGAGGACTGTGTGGGTCAGCCAATTCCCCTTAATGGACATGCATAAGGATTGAAGACAGAAAAAAGTGCCCTGTTGGCTTGGCTATGTGATGCATGTCTCCGTACAGCTCTACTCTTGCCCTTAAAAGGCGGAAAGAGCAATTCATCTTATTGAATTTTCTTTCCCTTCAAAGCATTACATTTCATTGGATTTTCCAAATTCAATCGGGGAAAGAGCCTAACCGTACAGCACTTGCACTGCACTGGCATTGCAGTTTTATTTGAGACTAAGGTACGGTAACAAGACCCATTCAAAAAGTGCCAGAAGGGTTTTTTACACTTACCCAGCAAGTCCCACTCTCCGTTTGAAATGAAACTAGTCAAGTCACCACCACTTTCATCTTTCATATTTAGGTCCACCTGTAAAACAAATATATAACTTGAACTTGTAGATCTAGTATATCAAAGACGGTGAAAGTGGAGAAAGTATTTTGCTTACCTGAAACCCATTGTAGGTCCAACTACCAAACTTCATGGAGCACTTTTGGTCATCGAAGGGGAACCATGTGATGTCAATTTGACAAGTGGATTTGAAGATACCTGGTGGGACATAGAGGCAACTCCCATTGCTCCTCACTACTATGTTGGTTGGAAAAGCTCCGTCGAAGGCTTCATCCGCACTGCAATGCAATGCAAAGTCAGTCAACAACAATTCATCATTCATCTTTTTCACTTTTCATGCATTTCAATTGAACAAAGTAGTAGGCGGTGAACTATCTGTTGCTGGAAGAAAAGATACGTACGTACCCTTCTGACATAGGACGTTTAATCATACACAAAAGTTTTAGTCACATGTCAACTTCCCTTTAGAAAAATGGGGAAGGGTAGGACGTCATTATCTATTCAACTCTTCCAACCTTCTTCTCCCATCATCATTAATCAACTCAGAACCCGCCTTCCCCACTTAAGCATAATTTACTCATCTCATCTCATCTTACGCACGTTCACGTTCACGTTCTTCAACTTTCTTAAGCTTAGCAACCTCCATCATTTTGAAGTCTAGTCTAAAAATTTAACTCAGCTTAGCTGCACAAATCTTGAACTCAACCCGCTGAAAAAGTGACCGACCGTTAACCATTCCTGAATGACCCAATAGATTTTGATAAACTGTTTTCAAAAGACATTTAAGTGGAGCCATTCATCTTTAAAATAAAATGTGATTGTGACGCGGCATAGCAGTTGGTTCTCCAATAAGCGATTTTTCCTTTTTTATGACTTTTGAGAAACTGTAATTGGCTGGAAACAAAAAAAAATCTTGCACAGCTGCCAAAAATTGAAGTTCAAAAGGACACACGTACGTGTCCTTGGATATTCCAATCCAATGCGATTTAATTAAT
The DNA here is from genome assembly GCA_009869925.1 of Thalassaphorura encarpata. Lineage (NCBI taxonomy): Eukaryota > Metazoa > Arthropoda > Collembola > Poduromorpha > Onychiuridae > Thalassaphorura > Thalassaphorura encarpata. Next base: position 7,011 of record WJEZ01003152.1, read on the forward strand.
CTTCATTTTGATATTTGAAAGTTTTGGATGACATTTGAGTTTTGTTAAAAAATGAATGTTTTTTGAACTAAGCCATTAAATCCAGCTAGCCAGCTAGGAAGATAAACAATAAGCCTGAGTTGAGAGTGAAGACCGTTTTTCAAATCTCAAAGTACTCCCCTGTCATACTCGATCCTTTCTTTTTATTAAAAAAACACACAAATGTGTATGACTTTAGCTGCAGTCAGCATTAGCCAAGCCCAGTCTCGTCTTCTTCCATGAATCACTTGCTTGCTCAAGATTTTGGGTCAAAACCAATGGGCTTTCTCTTATTTTGTATTTCCTCATGGCTTTAGGGTAGTTGACACTTGACAAATGGGCATTTCTCCTTAAATATTTAATGCTGCAGTCCTTTGACTAACAATTTAACTCAAAAAGTTAAGCTACTGCTACAGCTACTGGACGACGGAATAATTTGTCAAGAGTTGAGATGAGAAGGCTAACGTCCCTCGAGAAACAAGAAGAAGTTTGACTTAGTAGTAGCTGCCGTCGCGGTGGTCTTACCTATTGTACATGAGAATATCTGGTCTCCAGAGTTTGTGCGGGATAATCCGAATATTCTCTACGTTCCCATAGTCTGCCAGATTCCATACAAGATTGTAGTCTGTCCAAGCCTATATAACAAAAGATATAAAGTTAAACTTGGTGACTCAATTCAAAGCAACCGCGATTCATCTTGGTCGTCGTTTCGTCTTGGTCAATGTTCCCAGGGAATTGTAACTTTGCTTTAGTCTTGGTTCTCTTTCGTGAACTTCATTACATTTCGTTTCATTTCAAGGGAAAGCAAGGAGTTGAGTTGATAATTTATTCTCATTATCCATCCAAATCCAGGAAATTAATTTATTCATGTCTCCTTGTGTGACAAAGTAGATAAGTAGAGAAATGAAATGGAAATTCTAAGGGTAAGTGGACTTTGCTGCCGCTGCTTCTGCTGCTATGCACTTACCAGATTCAACCACACGTTCGTGGTCAGGATTTGATCCTTCTCATTCTGTATTGAGTGTCCCAAGGCATCACGACGTGTGTTTGCATAGGAAGAAGAGAAAGAGAGAGAGAAAATGCATGATTCATAAGAGATGTGCTTTAGGTTGTACGTACTACTATGTGGGACACAGAGATAAGAGAAAATCCTACCAACCCGTCCCAGACTATACTACTTTCACTTCATTTTTCACTCTTCTTCGTACAGGCCACAAACACGTACGTAAGTACGTACCGGCCTACCGTACCCATATCAAACACACACACAGACACAACATCAAGATTATCCAATTCGAAAATCCTTCTGAACTTTCTTCCTAACCCCAGACGCAGAGTCTGCCTGGGATAAATTGCATCGTCCCTAGAGAGTATCGGAAAAATGGAAAATACTTTCTTTTTCGCATTAAGGGCAGCCAACCTTTGACCGCCTTTTGATGCGTATACCTATTCTTAATCAAATCAATCACATCAGGTGCCTTGGCACAGGTCGTTAAATTTAGATTTTGTTAGAATCTAAAAGGTAAATTGAGATCTGATCCTTGCTCTTTGCTCTCATTTCATGTTTGACAACAGTTTGTACTTAAGGGAAAACGTGTTTTTTATTCTATCAACTAAAGTGAATGTCGCAGGAGTGAATTCAGTTCTAAATGTACCATTTGACCTGCCAGTTGCCGTTGCCACCATGAAACGTTAATGGGGAGGAGTATTAGTAGTTGTAGGATTTTTAACACTAGATAACCCAACCCAGTGGCAGCGCTAAGAACATGAAGAAGGGAAACATGAATGTCTGGACGTTTAACGTGTGCATTATTTAGTGATTTACTTTCATAGCCATGGCCGTGCCATGCTATGCTATGCTATGCTAGGTTACTAAAAGAGATTCCCCGATAACTTGTTGAGGAAATTATTCTCCCTCATTTAGAGAGTAAACTGTGGGTAGGAGTGCTCCCTGGAGTTCTCTTATCTCATCCCAATAACTACTGTACTACACGAGTTTTGCAATGCACGGCCCTCCCTTCATTGTTTTCATAATAAAAGCACATTAAATTAATGCATGCATGTATAGCTTACCACATCGATGATTTGCATGAGAGTGAGACCAAAGCTCACTTGAAGTGTTTCATTCTCAATAGTGACTGGTCTTTCCAGTACATTGTAATGGGCTGAGTCAAGTAGGTAATTCAGCAATTTCCTCTCATTCTCACCTCCTTCCACACCTGAAAATATCAAAAAAGTTATAACTTGTCTCAATTTTTCTTGCATATAAAGAGTTCAGAAATAAATAAAAAAGATTTGAATGGAACGGCCTACTACTACATAAGTGTAAAGTGCGTGGCTTTAGACAGGCTAGGCTGAGCTATGGAAGAAAGTGTTCCTGTACTTGTGCTCCTTTCACTTTGTCCGCTCCAGTGAAGAAGGACTTTGAATTGAGTGAAAACCTCATTTCCTTTTCAAGAGTCGGATGTGAGAACAAAGCTGGTAGGGCAAAAGCTCCACTTTCCAATCCATTCCGTGGCAATGGCATTAAGACGAGACGAGGCGGACGCGAATGGAACAAAGAGCCTAGCGTCAACATGTACATTCCACATATGGGGATTTAATATGTATGCACACACATGTATTTGGTTGCGTGAAGAAAGCACATTTCTCTCACACGTCCCGTCCGTCCTTTCCTTTTCCTTTTCTACTTTCACCAAGGCAAGGCAAGGCAAGAGGTTCTTTAATGTCTTTCTCGGGAGATGAAAGGAATGGCAGGCACAACAAGTTAATGCTGTCTCCCTGCCTCCTGCACCCAGACCCAGACCCAACTACGTGTTTATGACTTTCCTCAACTCACTAATCAGAGTTTTTACAGCGACCCTGGGTCCAACTGCAAGATGACCGTAAACGTCACCCAAGTATCTCACTTAGGGCTCTGAATGACACTTTGGGATTAAACCAAACAACCTAACCGACCCTCCTCCCCATTTACGATGAGGGGCGGTGGACCAAAAGACCTAAAGACTAAAGAAACTAAAAGAATCGATTATTCAAGGTAAAATCTCCCTAGAGGAAATACGCACTGAATTAACGCAACCAATTTCCTTGTCTAGTCTAGTCTGAATGCATGCCATAGCATAGCTAAAAAAGATTCCAAGATTTCTGTGCCGATGCGAGTGCATTGGAATTCATGACCAAATTTCTAGGAATGAAACGGAGAAGGGTTAAATCCCATTCAATAAATCCTTGTGAAATGAGGGTAAGAGAGCAGAGACACATCTCACAAGGCATTAGCCTGAATGCTATGCTAGGTGCTGGCTGGGGGTCATTATTTCTTATAATCCTTTCCTTAAATTACCATTTAGATGAACTGGCTGAGCACACAGCACAGCCCAGCCCTAGCTCTTAAGGTCTGCCTGACGTTTTTTGGTGAAAGTGGTGAAAGAGAACGAGAACCAAGCCTAGTCACTCACTACACTACTTAACTCAACTGTCGCAATGAATTTGTGGCCTGTGCTTCTGCTTGTGCATTGAGGAAGATAACAGTGCAAGTGCAGGCCACAGTCACGTCTATTTGAATCATGTCTAGATCTGGGAGAAAGATTCCTTGATAAATCAGACAGTCCATCCGGAGTTTAAAAAACTGAACTCTGCCATGCCTTTGTAATCTGCATTGGAATTATTTATAGCCGCTGTGCAGTGCTAGCCTTGCAAAAAGACGACTCATTTATATTATGCATGAAATGAATGTGGGAATAAAATAGAGACAAAGCCCTTGGGGTATAGTCTATAAAACAAAAGCAAAAAGAGATTGGCATTGCTTATGCAATGCGTAAGGATTATGGACAAGTAGAAAGACGTGAGGTGAGATGCCGTTCCGTGACTTGGCATAACTAACCCTAATCTCATCCAACAAGATCAGTCATTCAAATTCCATAATGCAATGCAATACGCAATGTATCCGTATTTTTCTTTTGCCTATTGGAGAAAGAATGAAAATACAATTCAAAAGAAGAGAGGATTTGAAATTCGATCCTCCCATCAAATGCCTGCTTGCTCAGTGACTGACTGACTAAGCCAAAGACATAAAGGTAATGGTCCCATGTATGTTATGCACACAGAAAAAGTACTTTGTCTGAATGTTGGCTTATGGGCCCGATCGTTGTATTGAGGGAGGAATGAAATAAAATTGATTGATGTTGGTTGTTTCTGTTTGCGTTTGCTTGTGCTTGGGAAAGAAGTTTTAGAGAAAAAAAAAGTTTGAAAGGGTTTGGAGGAGATGCCATAAAAAATTTGTGAGTGAAGTGAAGTGATGATCCTCAAGTTTCTCCTTTCTCCGTCCAACACGTCATTCATTTTATTTCCCTTTCCTTCCTTCTTTCCACTTCCTACTTCTACTCCTGCACACAATAACTCTCAATTTACTCCCCGTAAAAATCGAAAGCAGAAGCTTGAAGAAACCTAAGGAGTA
>WJEZ01003153.1:0-11480 GCA_009869925.1 Thalassaphorura encarpata
CATGAAATGAGGAGTCTAGTCTCAACAAAAAATGAGCGAGAGATGAATGTTAGTGCCATGGAGTTTGGATTGCCGTAGCATAAAAGCAAATTAAGGTGAAGAAGTGCTTTGAGCTATCCCTGCTTGAATCTAAATGGGAGATGAAGAGTAATGGCAGTCAATGCAAATGCAACGCAATGGTTAAGAATTCAAGGAGGTTTCGGTCTGATGAAGGGAATGTAATGGCTGGTCGGTCGCTCGGCCCTTGGACCAAATAAGCCGTTTTTCTTTCACTCTCGCTCTAGCTGGCTGGAGAATTAATTTCACATTCAATGTCAATTCCAACTCTAACTCTATTCGTCGGTCACAAGGAGAAATAAATATATGGTCTTATCTTAAAGGACCCTCCCAATTCTTACACTTTCCTTTCCGACCCTTAATGTTGGGTATGGATTGGGGCATTACACATTAGCATGTGCCCTTAAGTATGTTCTATTGTTTATTGATGGATTGATATGTCAAATCCTTCCATAAATTTTCTATTCAGACTAGAACTGAGCAATGCGTTGATCACGCAAGCAATTCATTTGACTGTCATTGTCACCTACATTGCAATGTTCAAAAATTTATTTGTTGAGAAAACCTGCGTGCTATATGCGTTTTGTGTAATTTACCATTTCAGTTTGATGGAATTGATTCCTAGTTGCATGCCCTTTGTAGTATTACTATTTAGTCCAAGTGTAATTAACAATAAATATAGGTACTAGATCAAGGACTGTACTTAAAAACCAAGACTTACTTACTATTCACATCATACGCATCAATTTGAAGAATCTTTCTTGTAAAGCAGGTGAACATCATTCGCTAGACCGCCATATGTAAATGAAGAAAGACCAGGCTCAAATTAGATGGTCATGAATCCCACCTGTCTTCTTTGCAATTAGTTAGCTCGTGTAATCACTGACACTTTCCTTTCCTTTGTTAGAACAATGCAATGATTTGAAACAACAATGGATGCTTAATGTCCATACGCTACGCATGGTTCTTGCATTCACCCATTAGCGTGGCATAGACACAAGACAGGAGCCAAAGCACAAGCACAGTAACAGAAACATCACGTGGCCTTATGACTTTTCCATTACACTTAATACATCCTTGTTGCACTTGTACTTAAACTTGAAGCTAGTCGTGGCCATGGCCATGGTGCTTTGGTTGGGAAGCTCAAGGGCCCTTGGTGAAAGTATTTCTCCAGACCAATCCAATGCTTTCTCCTCCATAGCGTTATGCTCGGGCGGTGCACAACGCTACACTCCACTAATGCCAAGCCTTTTGACTTACGCGACTTTGACCTTGCAGGCTGATTGGTTCTACTAATTTAGCTTAATTTGTCCTTGATTTTGATTAATAAATATTTTGATTTTGATATTTTGGGAGGAGAAGGACTGATTGAGAAGACTGCTCAGGACGAAGTGTTGTTGAAGTTTGCAGTTTTTGTGAGAGAAGACTGTGGCTATATATGGGGCTTCAAGGACCCCCTGTCTATCTACTAAGCTATTATCCCAGCATGGCATTTTTTTCTGTTATCAAAAGAACGAATGTGGGGGGTGACCCCCCCATGATGACTCTGTTCAGAAGAGATTCGCACTCAAATCCTCAGCACAGTAGTTGGTGGTATTATGATGATGATGATGGTGATCAAGCCGGGTTTGACTGCATGGGGAGTGACGTCAAAGAAAAAAGAAGACGAAGGATGCATTCACCATGGAGGGTACTACAAAGTAAAAAATACCGTCGGTCCGTCAATTCATTCAGTCCTCGTGGTTTCTTCATCCAAATGAAAAAGATGATAGCCCGGGTCGAATAAGACAGCCAGCCAGCCACATGGAGGATTCTCCATGCTAAGTCAAGGCATTTGGTTTTGGATACTTTTCGTTTCCTTCTTTTGATTTTATTCGCTTCAGGAGGGGGTGCTCCCCTAGGGTTCTAGTTATTCAGTCCGAGTCTGATCCAATGAATCCCATTCCATTGCATTATGATTTCTCGTCCCGTGCCGACCAATGCAGTGCAGCAGCTACATTTTCTTCATTCCATTGCATTGCATTGCCCACATTGTTGGTTCAATTGCATTGTTGGATCTTATGACTGAGTGTGTGTGTATGACTTGCAGAAACAAAAAAAATATAACGAGGGCTTGGGCAGGCAAGCAGGCAGGAAAGAGAATTATTATGAAGTAAAAGAGACAGAGACAGGGGATGCCGAACACCTATTTATCTTGTGTGTTTATGACAACTCAGACGTCCTTCAGCTGCGGACGGAAACGAATGCGGGTGAGGTAAATTTTCACATGTGTGTGGTAATTATTCCTATTATTCCCCAAAAACCAACTTTGAAAACAAAACAATGATGAGGTGGGACAGGAAGGAAGTCAAGGCTTTGGCTTGGCTTTGGCGGTTGGAAGAGATCAGAGAAAACCGAAGGCGAGCCAAGCCAAGAGCACCACACGTATCTTCTGTTCGTATTGATTTTAGAACTTCAAATGTGTCTCAATATAGAAAATAGAACGTCTGTCTTTTGGGATTGAACTTGGAGAAAGTAAAACGCAGAACTGAATATTTTAGTAATGTGGTTCAGGAAATCTAGTTGCAAATTAATATGCCAACACGTTAATTCAATTAAATTGAAATTATAAAAAATTTCCAAAAGTTGTCAAGAAGTCAAGGTTGGAATTTCCGTACTTGTAAGTCATACTACTTCTAAGAACACATATTTTTACCTTGAGTCAAAATCTTGGTTGAAATGTTGAACTACCCATAACTAATTCAAATCCTTGGAAAAAGAAGACACGATCCGGTCAAAGTCAAAGGAAGTGACAAGAAATAAAATGAGATGAGACAGACAGACAGACACAAGCCGTCAAGATGGACCTGAACATGGGCTACAGTGGGTTCTGCTATAACCTTAAAAAATACGAAGAATCCTTTTTTCCGGAGATTATTCCAGAGCGGTGAATCTTGTAATGTAACTTCCCAAAGCAAAGCAACGCAAAGCAAGGGTTTTGATTTTTTGGACAGCCTCACCGATCCGTCGCATCATTTGAACTCAAAAGCGACCATAATATTAGGCACATAAAATGTCCCTGGCTTTTCTCCTCGTATTTAATGGAAATGACAAGGGAAAGGTAGTAAACTGCAGGCTAAAGTGGGCACTAAAATGAAAAAGACCCGAGCAGGAGCGCGGGATGCGCGCAATGCGCTCAACTAGGATAGATCCCAGTGTAGTGCAGTGTATTGAAGATGAAGGATTTTTTTGTGAGGGGTACAATAGTGAAAAAATCTTGAAATACGTCCCATGCTGAGCTTCCCTGCTGCCAATGAAAACGATTTTTTTTCTCTTCAGCTGTCTTCTAGCCTCAAACTCAATACACACATAAACTATTCCTTGGAGAAGATGCATCATTCCATTAAGGTAACATTTATAACTTGCATTGCATTGGAGGGATGTGTAGCGTATATTATTATTAGAAACCATGTGTAGTAAAAAAATCAAATCCATAGCTGTAGCATCTAACATCCATTAAAATTACGAACCGAAAGTACATGCCATGCAGATGCAGGTAACTAATCAGGGAATTCAAAGTTCTCCATCCCATCATCACGCTCCGAATCCTTTGGGGCTATGGCTTTGGTCACCGTCCGTGATTCATGTATCACGTATAAATAATATTCTATTGCATTTCAGTGCAAGTAAGGGAACAACATCTCCGACTCCTCGTGACGTGAGTTGAGCACCCATCTATCTTGTTTGATAGTTTATATGGGAGAATCCAATGGATCAGTTTTGGACGATGTTGGTGGGTTAGGGACTCGACTCAACTCATCACTATACTTATCTTGACTCTATTGTCATCTTTCAATCCTTGTCAATTTGATAGTTTTCAACTTCACGACTTCTTCTCCCTTTTTGTGTCAGGGTGAAGGATGTTCAAACAAGTACAGAGGTATTTTAGAACTAAAAATCCCACGATACTTCAGTATGACAAGGAATTCTTATCAATTGGCAATTTTTACTCTTAGTCTCCAGATTTTATTACCTTACCTTATCCTTTAACTGGAGACTTTATTACATAATTTATTAAAATGAAAATATGACAAATGGTCAAAATATTTGTCATGAGTATGGACTATAAAATAAGTCTTGAATTTTGAATGGTATGGGTTTTAGAATAAACTCGCAGGGTAAATTGCAGGGGCATCATTGACTTGCTGGTCTACCGGGATGAAAACATTTCTTTGTCATCAAATCGATTTTTCCAGGCACTTGATCCTTTTCTTTCTCCGTGTTAAATCAAAGGAAGTTTGTCCGTGCGTGTTACTCACACACTCCTACTACTACGACACGGCACAATAATAACATTGGGTCGGTTCAGTTGGTGGTTCTGTTCAAACACTTTGGTTTTGATTCAGTTACTGACTGAGTTAGTTTTGTGCGTCTCGTATAACTTACTCTAGGACCCAATACTCCGTCGTACTACTTTTGTATTTGTATTCAGAGAGCAGAGTAGTTTATGAAATAGAGTAAGGGTGGTTGCGTACGACAGCCGCTTTTGACAATTCGGATTGCCTGGGCGTGGTTGCGCTTGTCACTTGCAAAAATTGACTTTGTGTCTCACAATTTCTCCCTTCCCTTTCCCTAGATCTGGCTTTGGCTTTGGCTTGGCTATGCGTATGTTGTACGGTGCTGTACATTGGATGGGTGAAGGTGAAAGCAACTCGAGTCAATGCAATAGTAGAAAGGAACATAAATACGACTGACGATGACGATGCGACAAGGCTTTCCCTCCATAATCCAGGACGGGTGCAAGGAAGGAAGTCCTTGCAATAAATAATAGCACACATCAATGCTTTCACAATGAAAATGCAATATCAACCCTCCTAGCCTCAATCTCAATATTTATATAAGGACAAGGAGCTTACACATCACAGAAATGTAATTTACTGGTAATAACCACATAAGATAAAATATGCCTTCTACTATAGTGTAAAATTAAAATAGAATGTCGAGTCAATTATTTTGAAGACGTAACTTCCAATTAGCAAAGTAAGAGAAATATACGTCGTAATCTTATTAACATTTTTTACAAATATTCCACAATTAAAAAATCCTGAGTGACTGTAATTTTATTCCCTCGTCTGCTTGCTCATTTTGATAATTTTAATTTTAATTAGCATAATTATACCCTTAGCATTCACCGAACATTTGATATGAGAACTCATTAAAGAGTGCAATTAATGTGGATTTCCTGTGGGCTCGGTGCTGTGACTGGCGTTGGCATCCATGCCAAAATCTTACAAGTCTGAGGCAGGCCTATCAGGCGAAGCAACTCTGTGAGAAGTTGTCAGAAAGGAAATCACACGTCGTTAGCCACAACATTAGTATAAAAGTTATTACACTTTGGATTAATTCAAAAACTAACTATTACGTACGTACGTACAGGCGTACTCTGTTTCTTTTGATTTTAATGGCGTGGCGTGGCTTGGCATGCATGCTTATTAAGCATTAATGAAAATAGGGAGGCGGCCCAAGTTAATGAAAGTGTCAGGAAAATAAATTTCAAGAGATTAAGAAGGAAGAAAAAACGGAAGAAGAAGAGGGGAGAAGGAGCCGCCAAAAAATTGATGATACATGAAGTTCAAGTCAAGGATGATTTTATGAATGCTAAGCATGCACCGCATCGTGCGTGGTGGAAACTTGCATGGCAGGCTATCGGCAACAGAAGGTACGAATTCACCAAGTCATTCATCGCAGTGCAATGCAATAATGGTGAAGTGCTAAGGCTAGAAGAAGAAAAAGAAAAAAAGAAGAAAGGGTTGAGAATTGGATGGATTGGGTTGGGCTATGATTGTTGTTCCTGGTCGGCCGAGTCTTGAGAAGAGCGGTTGAGAACGCCAACGTGGAAGAATTTTCATGTCAGGTTTTTGAGACTCTAGTTCTCAACACTTGCGGTAGGGTTCATCCTTTACTTTTGAATCGTGACGACGCCCACCGCAACGGCAATGATACAATCATCCAGCTCAGTGGCCAAGCAAGAGCAGTACGAATTACTTTCCCATCCGAAATCTATACCTTAGCTCCAAATTCCAAGGCTACGTATCCCCAATTCCCAATATGCGGATAGAAATTATGTCATTGAAAGGATTTGATACATTTTGCTAGTGAAAGTATAGTGAACTCTCCTGAATGTGGACAGAAAAACCTTGCTTGGCATGAGCGAGGTGACAATACGTTTCTCCTTGTATTTATGCCCGAATTATGAGTATTTATAAGCAACGAAGAACAATATTAGAAGTTCAAACATCAAGAAAATGCAAAACTTGTACTTGAATGAATTATTTCTCCAATTGTCTAGTCTAGTAGACATCATAGCTGTTAAAACTTTTAGTATTGTATTCGTTAGGGATATAGGCCTATAGTTTCTAGGATTCTGAGTGTCACCCTTTTTATAGATAGGTGAGATCACTATCTCGCACCAATTCGCTTAACCCTTCTAGCTGAACTTGTACTTAAGATAGTATATCAAGCTTTGTAGAAATTATCTTGTGTGGATTATGAATGCACTTGTGAATATTTTTTTACTCTAATGACGGAAATAATTAAACCCTAGTTTATCATTTTCCACACCTACCACTCTTGACGAAGGTGGATTCCATCGTGTGATCTATGTTATAATTCAATTTTGCACTCTGTTAATATTTTTCCTATTGATTTCAAGTGAAGTGTTTATGGAAGTACACAATTAAAACGCCTTTGCTGAGACTTGGCTAATGCATTGAGTCATTAATCAGTTTGTTGGGTAGATGTGCAAAATTATATAGCGGTGGTGCTGAGTGAGTGACAGACAGCTAGAATGCAGGAACAAGGAGTGGCGGTCAAAGAAATGGACAAGGTTTATTTGCACATAATAGTCAGTTTTGCCAACCCATGAATGGTTGGATTTACCTCATGAAATAATGTTGCTCTCCACTTCACATGCGGTGGAGGCAAATGAAGATGAAAGGAATGAATTCCTACTTGGGAAAAAGATATAGCAGAGCAGAGCAGGAGCAGGCAAATATTTTAACATCTTAAAGGTGTTCACACTCAAAGAGTCGTAAATAAATTCATTATTAAGGAGTCATCGCCTCAGGGTACATTGTACACATAGTACAAAGAATTCTCAAGTCATCATCTAACTCAAAACTGTCAATTTAGCATTTGAGTTACTTGGCTGATTTTCTCAAAACTTGTTCCTTTCACTCAAGGATTTTCTTTGACTGTATGGCACGCGTTGCGCAAGGATTCCTGGAAAATAATTATTGCTCAACAAGATTGACAGAAAATGTGTCGGGGTTAGGAATATGTAATAATGCACATGGTCAAATGCATTGTGCTTGGGTGTTAAATTTACTCGCAACTATTGGCCTAAATAAATATTTTAGAACGCAGTATATTCGCCTTTGAGGTTTTATGGCTTGATTTAAAATGAATTCAATTATCTAAGTGTGAGAAGTACAAAAAGTTAACATAGACAAAAAGTCCCTGCACTAACGATTCCTCAAAATAACATTGATTCTCCGTACCTACTCTGTTTTAAACTAATTGTTGCTAAAATAGAAAATATGTAAAAGGAAGTTAGCCGGGCAGTATGTTCCAACCAAACCGATATGACAGGAAGAAGCCGATATGACACGTCTTTAAACTAGTTGGTAGCTAATTCGTATGATTGAACTCATGAACCTTTATTAATGAGACGAGTGTATGATTCTAATGCTAAATTTTCAGACCAATTCCGTGTCATTATTTCAAGGATGACTGTCTGGCCAGTGTTTTAACTCATAAATTAGTCTACAAAAATCTTTTAAACTAGCTGCTCTGAATTGTTTATATGAAAAAGTTTTAAAAAAGTTTTAAAAATGTATTTGATCACACTACGATGTATTATTTGTAGCATAAAGATATGATGCAAGATTGTTTGTATCAAGTTCTCTGATGAAACGTGATGCAAAGTAATGCTTGGAATGTTGTGCTCTCATCTTTCCTCACCCATTCACAATCTTGACTTAGTGACTAACCATGCAACTGCAAAGCCTGAGATCTTGTATATTTTAAACTACATAATAATAGAGACTTAACTTATAATAAATAGGGCTAACTATTTTCCTAAATACTGAAAATTATTGTGACCTGTTTTTAATTTGAGTGAGAATTCAGGTTTTAGTTTGGAGCCCAAGATTACTTTACTTATGAAATTTTTTAAGGCAACGGATAGGGATGAAAATATTAAGGGCGGGATAAGAAATCTGAGACAATCGACTTGGCCGCCCAATTGAAAGGAATAGTCTCAAGTCACTCTTACAGATATTTACTGTCGACTAAGGAGACAGACAGACACATTCCTTGATAACACAAACGCGTGCTCCCTTCCTTCCTTGCCATGCAGAGTCAGTCAACCCTTTCCTTAACGTTGAGACTTGATTAATGGGCCCTCAACGCATCTTTGACTTGATTTGATTTGCTTCATTGGCTGGAAACAAGATCCTTAGACTACTACTACGTGAACCTCGTACTCGTACACGTATTTACACAAACCCTTCAACATGATGACTGAATGGAGAAAATCAACAGAGCATGGATCCTTGAAACAATGAAATAAAATTTGTCAAGTCATTCCGACTTTCTCCAATGGAATGCTCCAAGTTATCCAGTGGACGCCAACTATCAGCACATTCCAAGAATAATATCAGATTGCATAACAATGAGTTTTGATGAGTAGAACATATAGCATGTACGTGTAACATGATCATAATTTTAATTTAATTGCAGGGTATAGCTTAAATTCAGTTTGCTTTCTCTCTTAGAGAAAATCATTTTTATTCAGCATAACTGGCGTGAGACGAACGAACTCGGTTTTGGCAATTTGTTTTATGAATGCCAAAATAGGCGAGGAATTTTTCAATTCGTCACACTAAGGATTTATTTTAGAATCCCTGTGTTTTTACGATGGTTAGTTTTACGTGTGGCCCTTTGTAGTACTCTCAACTTGCTAAAATTTCAATTTCATGGCTTTGCAAAAATCTCCAAAGGTGAGGCCCCATAAAATGAAATTGAACTATGAAAAGGTAAAGGGTTTAAATTATGCCAGGAATTTTTGCCAAGCCATGCCCAATCCCCAGGAAGCATCACCGCAAATCTATCACCTCACTTGGACGTGGGATTTCGGACTGAAGAAGATCTCGGGCAGCCCTGGATGAGTTGAGGAGTCAAGGTAAGCTACCTTGAGCCAGGCTGAGCTGAGCTAACTTTTTCTTGGTCATGAAGAAAAATGCAGGTGTAATAGCAATATTTATGAGCGAACACCTGTCCTCCTGTAAAACCTCTTGACTCTTTTAACTCATCATGTAGGACTACGAACGAGGAAGGAGGAAAGTCAAGCCAAGTCAAACCATTTCATTCCAAGGGACATTTTTTACTGTCCCTTGACTTTTTACTTTTACGTTTACGCACATGTAGTATGTAACCAACAAAACGCTGCTACCTTACGATCCATTACTTTCCTTACACCTTACGCATTACATATGGAATGAACGAACTGAATTCGTGTAACATGCATGGACAAAATATTCTCAAATGTGTTTCTTGCATGCATCTCTTGTGCATGGCATGGACGGTGATCCCATTGCCCCGCGCTGTGCTGCGCTGCGTTGAGAAGAAAAGATTAGGTGCAGTGCAAGTAGTTATGTGGATTATAAAAACGATTCGTAATAATTTTTAATTTTACGTCCCTTGTCCTGTCTTCACAATAAAGGAGCAAACATAAATTATTACTCCACAAAATAGCTTTAGCTTTGGCTGCACTGGACAAATGGACGGACGCAAGTCCAGAATGCTGGCCTGACCGTGACAAAACCACTTTTTTGTGTAATATTAATATTAGAATTCACTACAAGTTAAAGCCTGAAATTAAAATAACCACCTGTTGTAAATCTACAATTTGCAAAAAGATATAGGCAATCAACTCGTACTCGTAGTTTCCTTGTGGCTATTTACACCAAGCAGCTCATCTAAAGTGTATGAGTAAATTGAATGCTTCAATTAACAAAACCACAAAAAGATCGGAATGCCATGGTGTGATATGGTGAAGAAGAAGAAAAAAAACAGCCGAAAGGTTAATTCTATTCCATAAGAGCTCCTTCCTTTTGTTTACCGGAATTTGGGTTTGCTTGCAATGCAATGTGATATAGGAAGGAAGGTAGACAAGGAGGAAATGATAAATGATGATTCAGGGATCAAAACAAGGTGAGGTGCTGCAATGCAGTGCAGGGCTGTGGACCACTACTAGTTAAATTGTAATGATGAGATTTGATCCTTGGAAATGCGGTTGTTGTTGTAGTTAGATGTGTTTTGAGTTGAGTACGCATGGTGTAACGTATGCACAATCTGCCAGTGTATTTTGTATACCCCCGAAGGGAGGAGACATTGAAATTGAGAAGAAGCCCTCCAAGAAAGAATGTGTCCCAAGAAGACAATGGGAGAAGGAATTCCATCTCTGTACGTACATCTTCGTCCGTCTCTTTTTTAAACGTGTTTTGAAATCACAAAAAACAATAGGGATGATGGGGCATACCACAGAGGCGCAATGCTGTCTGCTCCATCCGAACTCTACTTCCGATTTACTTACCAACAGAAAGGAGTTGATGAGATCGGGCTGGGAGGTATGCTGCAAAAACCCATATGGTCCTTCCCTAGTCTAACTCAAAGGACCATAGTGGAACGCACATTTAATTTTTTACGATTGCATATGCCCAGAAACGTAAGGGTACGTATGAGGAAAATTGATTTTTCATGTGCTATTTCGAATTGAATATTTTCGCACATAAATTTTTGCAGGTGTACATATAGCTAACCAAGAGTTACGCACAATTTTCTAGGATCCAAATAATATTGGAACCTTCGAGCATAAAATACATTTCCCTTCGGTACATTATTATTATTATTATATTATTTATTCTTATATGATTGATGATTGGAACGGAACTATAGGATGGTGACTTATAGGACAATGAAAAAAACAAATATGGTAAGGGTTCGTGCTTTGGATAAATTTTGATGTCCATTTCATCTACGATTTGGATTTTCTGTGAAAATTCTTGGTTTGATATCACTTTCCGTCAGAGATTGAATATCTAGTTACGTAATCATAAATTGAAAGAAATAAAAATATATAAAAGAAATGATTAGTCCACTGCCTTATTCCCTCCCAATCTCTTCTGAATGCAAATAAAATGTCATCATGGAATGGAATAGAAGGCACAGCATTGCTCCACTGGCCCTCTCTTTATTAAAATCTATTTTACAGTTCTCTTTTTATGAAGAGTGAATTTTATTTTGAGTTCAATTATGTCGAGTCATCTTGCTAAGCTTATGTGTCTCGTTTTTATATATGGTTGCCCATCCCTGTTGCAGTC
>WJEZ01003154.1:0-11472 GCA_009869925.1 Thalassaphorura encarpata
ACCAGCTCTATCCCGGTGTGTTTTGTGTTTTATCAATACACACAATAGAGTAGAATTCGGTGCTTAGCGATATAGCCTGTGTGAGTGACGGATTTTATTGAGATTTCTTAAATTTGAATCTCATCATGGCTGGAAATCAATCAGCTTGGTGGTATGGGAAAGACGTCTTATTCTACACTAATCGCTACAGGGAAAATCCAAGTGCCCAAGAGGATCTTACAAGATGTGACATTGTCGCAATTTTCTTTGCATTGTACATGAATCATTCAGATAGAATTTTGGCTCAACATTTGGCTAAATTTCATACGGTGAGAGCTAAATGAAAAAACTATTCTGCAATGAAAATATTCTGACCAATCTTTGCATTAGAATATCCGAAAAGCTGGTGGTCATCTCCAAATCATATTTTGTTCCATGGATCCGAATGAAAAGGATTGTGCTGAATTTGTGAGACAACTTCATGGAGATTGGCTCATAATTCCCTGGAATGCTCAATCAGCTCGTCGTACTGCAAGAAATCAATGCAATGTGATTCGTCATCCATCCCTCGTTGTTTTTAAAAATATTGGTGAAGGGGTTCTCCTTTCTGTAGATGGGAAAGATGAATTTGAAGATTATGGGGAAGGGGCTTATCTCCTTTGGAAAGAAATGGCGGCTGGAGCAAAAGTAGAGGAAGAAGGAGTAGTAAAACCCAAGGCAGGCGAAACTGAAGAAGAAGAAGACGATGGCATGGAAGGATTCCCTGAACCAGGAAAGGAAACGTTTGGAGCAGAAAAGGAACAGGAGGAAGATCTTACTATGGACATTATTGCTACCGAAGTTGAAGAAGAAGAAGACGAAGGAGAGGATGAGGAATTAGAGGTGGATGAAACAACTGAGGAAGAAACTGAACCTATTAAAAAAGTCGAAGAAGAAGGGCCCAAGGAAGAGACACTGGTTGATGTGCAGAAAAAAATGCAGTCGGCCAATATCAGTGTAACTTATATCAGTGAAAATGGTGAACCAGTGTTTGAGCCAGAAGACGAATCAGAGCCAGAGCAATCTGAAATATCAGAATCAGAGTCAGGGGCAGGTTACGAATTAGAGCCAGAACCAGTACTAGGTGAAGAACCTGAGCCAATACTAGGTCTAGGTGAAGAGAATGAGCCAATACTAGGTCTAGATGATGAACCTGAGCAACCTTGAGAAATTGGTTGATGAAATCTGTCATATACAAAGTACAATCTTGCTTAAGCACTTAAAAGAGGGAATGTTCATCTAATATTGAAATAAAAAATTGTTCTATAATCAATTATGGTGCACGCTTATTTTTTACGAAAAGCTAGTCACTCTAATTTTGTAAGAATGCAAATCATGTTTGCGAGATAAATAGCAAAATTTTTGAAAGTAATAACTACTTTATATTCTATCTTGTTTCCTCTAAATCCAGATACACAATTCGACACCAAAACTTGGAAGATGGTGTAATGTCTGAATTACTCGTGAGTGATGTTACTCAGGAGTTGGGAGGAATATTTTTTTGTCGAGCATCGAATATGTTTGGAAGTGACCAAACCTCCGTTGTTCTTAAAGTTCAAGGTGATTAGGCCTATATCCTAGTTTAATTCGCAGTAATCAACTTTACTCTTAATTTAATTCTTCTAATATCATTAGAACCACCAGGAAAACCAGGAAATGTTCGAACTGTGGAACAACTGAGCAGATCAGTCCGGCTCTCTTGGTCAGAGGCCTTTAATGGGAATAGCCCTTTAGTAAACTACATTATCCAATACAAATCTTCTACAGGTGAATTCAAGGTAATTTGTGGATATGCAAGTTCAGTCGTTAAATTTTTCTGATTAAAAATCTAGGTCCTTGGACAGATTTAGGAACTGTTCAAGAATTGACTGTGCCAGCGGTTCAAACTTCGGCCAAAGTGGAACGTCTAACTCCGTCCACTCTCTTCTATTTTCGGATTCTTGCTCAAAATGGGATGGGGTTAAGTCCTCCAAGTGAAATCATTCAAGTCATGACGTCCGAAGAAGCACCTGAAGGTCCCCCGGAAGAAATACGTGTTGAGGCAGTCACCTCAACTAAACTAAGGGTCAACTGGTCTGCCCCAGAGAGAAAATATTGGCACGGAAATATTTTGGGCTATTATTTGGGGTTTCGGGAACTTGGGCCGGCATTCATGGTTGGTGATCCACAGGGTCAAGGCGGAGAATTTACAACGTCGGGTTTTAACTCAATTTCCTCAACCATGGACATGAATGGATTTCATTTTCGAACCGTTGAGGTAAATTCTTAACTTTTTTTATTGAAAACACGCAAAAATATCATTTCAGCAAACGCACAAAACATTAACAAATTAATAATACTGCTTAACAGTTCTTCATAATTGCATGACAAAACATAAAAATCAGCACTGGTAACATTTACCTATCAACAGCTTCTCCTCCAATCTGAGGAGCTGATGCTAATAATCGTGAATATTTTGTTTCTAATTTAATTTGTTTGGTCCCACCAAACTGCATCGGTAATTGATCAGTATTAACGATATTTAGTAGAAATGTTTGCCACTCGTTCTTCTTGACTCCAAATATCTTGACAGCCCTTTGGGAGTTTTTTGAGAGTACAGGCCTAAACAAAAAATAATATTACTAACGGTAAAAAAAATATAGCCAAAAGCCCTAAGGCAATTTTTACCTGACAAGTTCAATGAAAGGTTGAGCAATCATTGGAGCTTTAACAAAATTAAACAAATTAATTTAATTAACTCATCGTTAAGTAGCAGAAATACAAAAGAAAAATTTTTACCGTTAATAATGACGACATATCTGTTCAACTCGGGGAAATACTTTTCAAAGTTTCTGAGAAACTCTACGTACATTCTCATACCTATTGAAGAAAATAAGTTACAACGTAATTAATTATAGGTTATTGGCTCTTAAGTAAAAAGTAGTTACGCACAATCCATGCAAGCATGTTGCCTCAAATTATAGCCACGGGCATCCACGAGGGTCACTGCTTGTGTAATATCCTTCCCTGTCAAAAAAAGGTCGAAAAAATTATTCGACTTCGAAATTCTTGCAACATTTTATTTTTCAATGAGATAAAATCATACCTGTGGAATTAGCCAATTCTCTAATCTTTGCTTCCGTTTTTTCCAAAAACTGATTCATATAATGAACCATTTTTTCCCGATGTCCAGCCAATACCTTTAAAATAATAGAAAAATAATATTTAGTAAAATTTTACATTCCCTGAATCAACTGAAATTGAAATACCAGTTTTCTGATGTCATGGCCAATAATCTGGACGATTGCAAGTGGGTTTCCTTCCTTGTCTATTCCTTCCAGAATACAAGGCGCTCCTTTGAATAAATCAAACGTTGGCTCATTCAGAATATTGTCCATGTTATTTTCTTTCCGCCAGGCCATTGCCTAAAATTGAATAATTCATTAGCATAGGCAGCCGTATTTTTAAGTCTGAGAATTATTCTTACCTCTCTGAGCATAGTATTTGCCTCCCTTAGGTCCAGGTCACAGGCTATACTGAAAAAAGTTTTTCGTGTTATTATTTTTACAGAAGATTGGTGATCATGCAGACATGGCATGGCAAGTCAATTTTTTACCTCTGAGCCAACGTATTAAATAAGTGTCAGTCTTCTGGTAATCTTGTGTCAATGCTTCCATGACCATGGGGCGAAACTATACATGCATTCATGGGAAAGTTACAAATTAAATAGTACATACGTTTTACCATTTTTTAAATCTTACCTTGTGCAATGCATTCCACTCTTCACTCGTATATTTTTTATTGTAGTCCGAATAACTAAGTATATTATTAAATCCCAGATCTGAATGATCCATGTTGAGAAGTAGGGTGGACATTGAACTCAAGATAGGTGCAAGGAGGAAGTGAATAAATAACCACATTTTGAAAATAAATTAATAAATTATCTATACACGAGAGACAGGAGAAAATAATATACACATTCACCGAGATGAACTTGAACTTTGGAGACTAACTAATGAACTGATCGTCTGTCCTCTTCCTTGTCTCGATTGTGTTTGCGTAGTTATAAATATTTTGTTGAGCCCCTAGCTCTTGTGGTCGGTCGGTCGCTTTTATCACCAATCCATCTTTGTACTGGCAGTTCAATGGATTCACATTCCATTGACGAGATTTAATTTTAGCTATACGTCCGTCCACCTTCTGTCAGGTAATAAAAATCCCCTGTTGAGATTACGTCCTATCTCTGTCTGTACAATAAGATTTGCATTTTTACATTAGCTTTGGCAATTGCCTCATTCTCATCCCAGCCAGTCAGGTCAAATTGACGTACGTGAAAAGTTTGCGTAGCTAACACAGGTGGACAATTCTTAACAAAAAGAAGACAAGGGAGAGGCACGCGTTTTTTTAAGCATGAGCTGATGTTAATGCTGGGCTGATATCTCCTCTACCTTGCGTAGGACAAAAAATTGACTGGATTTGTTAGGCAATGCTAATGCAATGCAACGCAATGGACTTTGACTAGGTGAAGTCATATGATTGCACAAATAGAGTAAATGACTAACTAACGCAAATGAATTTTCCGGGCAAAAAAAAACCAAGTGAGACCTTTGTAAATGAAAAAAGTGAATTTTTTATAACGTGCTGGCACAGAAAACTGAGTCAAATATCCTGGTTATTGGAATATTGAACCTGACCCTATTTCCTTGTTTTCTTGACCTGCGTAACCACATTATTTCGTTACATGTGCAATATTGATTATTGGAGAGTTGCATGTTGCATTGATTGGTTTGCTTTCGCAATCAACATATTTGACAGGTTTCGTAAATAAATTAGGGATAAGTAGATGCTCTTCGTGCTGGTAATAGTTTTTCTTAAGGATGTTTTGTAGTTTTGTTATTCAGTTCAAAAGATTGTCAGTCAGTAAAGCAAAGCCTGATTTGCATTATAGCAGATCATAGTATTATTTCGTGAGACTCTCTTCTTCTGGCCCAATGGACCTCTTTTGTTATGTGTGGTTATAAAGTGTGAAATTATCAAATCAATGAATGAGTTTAAAGTTATTGTGGCATTTTAAGGACAGATGTACTCGCCAAGGTTATATCAAACTCTATTTTGATTTCATTGTGTGCGAAGGACGTCTTTTGAAATTGAGAATGACTTGGGAAAATACAAATTCGCACCTTCAAGTCGTAGTTCTAAGCTAAATTGTGTTTATTGTGAGAAAAAAATTAATTATTCCAGACAAGTACTCGTAAATTGGTAATTTTACGCAGCAGACAGGGATTTTTTTCGCCCAATTGTTCAAAACAAAATAAAAGTCATCGTTACATGATTCTCACTTTGGAAATTGGATTATGAACTATAAATCTTGGACTTAAATTTAAGTCTCTAATTTATGGTTGTTTTTGTTCATGTATATGGCCAAGGCATAAAAAAATAATGTCAAATTCGCAATTTTATTCAAAGTGTAAAAACAAGAGCTTAGCGTAAAAACAAATCTTTAGTGGTTAAATTAAATCTAAGTCACCAATCTGCTTCCCCTCCAAACTGACGTGATAATTGATTTGATGCAATGCGCTCGAGTAAAAATGTTGACCATTCCTTCTTATCAACTCCAAAAACTTTGATTGCGTTCATTGTATTTGATACCTACGTAAAAACGTAAAAATATTAGGGTTTTTCATTGACTCTACGTTTCCCTGTAACG
Source organism: Thalassaphorura encarpata (assembly GCA_009869925.1). Lineage (NCBI taxonomy): Eukaryota > Metazoa > Arthropoda > Collembola > Poduromorpha > Onychiuridae > Thalassaphorura > Thalassaphorura encarpata. The sequence goes on from WJEZ01003154.1 coordinate 5,705, forward strand.
TTCATATAGATAACCTAATGAGAACTCTTTATGGAAAGTTAGCTCCAATTTACACAATTAGGTCATTGCATTAATTTCACAAAGCAATACCATTTTACTTGTTAAAGGATTACTTTTTCCTCACTTATACAGGGTATCCCAGAAATAACACTCAGATTTTGAGGTCGAATATCTCTGTAACTACTGGTTGTAGAACAATGATTTTACGCTCATTTGAAAGAAAATCGCATTATGAGCAAAAATGCCAAATTTGGGCTTCATTAGATTCAAGACACAGTTGCAATACCATATACGTGATTTTCCAACCTCGATGCATTCAAGTGTACTTTTCACAACATAAATAACACACTCAAAAATTACCATAATTGGTTTTGCCATATCCATGATCGGTTTTAACGCTTTCGGTGCTGAAATTAAAATTCATTTTAACATGTCCAGAATTTTTAGAATATTCGAAACATACCATTCACAACGACAACCAACTTTAAGTACTCTGGATAAAAGTTTTGTGCATCTCTCAGAAAATCCAGGTACATTGAAAGACCTGGATAGAAAATATCAAAATAGTTAAATTAATTAGCTAATTAACTACTAATTAATTATATTATTACAATCCATGCACGCATGTTGCTTAAGGTTGTATCCTCCAGTATTTACGATTCCGATTGCTTGACTGTAATCCTTTCCTGTTGTCTCTGTCAAATTTCGCAATATTACGGCCACACTTTCAACACATTGATTCATTTTTCTTGTTAGATTGGACTTGAGCCCTTGCATTAAAAGTTTCCGAATGTCAAGGTTTACGGTGGTTATACTAAAAACTGTGCAATTCAAAAACTCAAATTAAAAATATATATAACATAAGATTGTTCGTGTAATGTCATTTGCTAGCTTACCAGGGGTTCCGTCCTTAGCACTGCCCTGAATGTTACAGATGTTTTGAGCTCCTATGTCCAAAGGATTATCTCTCAAAATTGAATCCATGTTGTTGTCCTTTCTCCATTGCTTTGCCTTAATGGAGAATAAATTATTTAAAGTTGTGAAAATAGTGAATTGAAGAGTTGTTTAAAAAAGTTTTACCCTGCGTAACATTTGATTTGCCTCATTCAAGTTTAGGTTACAAGCTATAGATTATCAAGAATAAAATTTGTAGCAATATGTGTAAATTTTAGTATTGTAAAATTTCCTAACCTCGTATCCATCGGACCAAGTATTGATCCCCTCTTTCAAAATCGTTGTCGAGCACATCGGCCACCATCGTGCGGAACTAAAAGGAGAATCTTTGTATTAAAAAATCGTAGTGTTTTAGCAATTTAGCTGGGAGATTTCTAGAACTTACCATTGGTATTGCATTTCTCTCCTGTTCGCTGTATAATCTACCCGTTGTGACTCCTCCACCAAAGTCTTTATTTTGACCAGATATACTCACAATTAAAATGCTCAAAAGTGAATATGAAATTTCGATAAGAAGAGGTAATGTTGGCACAAACATTGTTCGAACGATTGATTTCAAAGAATAAAATTTCCTTGTTCTTTCTTTTCGTGAGGAGATCAGTCGACTGTTTTTCTCTATTATTTTCTTTCTTGATATTTCATTGAAATGGATTGCGAAATTGGGCAATGAAGAAAGAACAAAGATTTATAGAAGGTAGGATAGGATGCAGGAAATGTTTGTCAGTCTCAATACGTACGTACGTATTAGGGATTTTTCATTAGCGTCGAAAGGACTCGTACATTTTTCCATTAGAACCCTGTATGAAATTGGGTAATTAAGTGAGATTCAACGTACAAAGGTTTCCGATGAAGAATATTTTCCTCTGTCGCAACCCTTTGTGTGTAACATACGGGTAACAAAAAGTGAGACATTCCAATGCTACAAAATTGACCCGAAAAAAAGTTGAGTGCAGTTGTGCAATTTGTAGTTCGTCTCAATAGCTTTAGGTACGTAATAAAAATCAGCACTCCTTTTTTTTTTGTCTAGCAATTAGGGAAAATTCCCAGAGACAGGTCAATGGATAAGTAATTGTTTCAAAACAATCTTAATTTTCTGTGGTTTCAGGCTGCTACGGATTTTGGAGGGTCTGCAACTTTAGAGAATTTGAATAAATTCACTCGTTATGCTATCCTCGTCCAAGCATTTAACTCTCAAGGGGCTGGGCCCATTTCAGCCCCTACTGTAGGGGCAACTCTTCAAGATATCCCAACAATGCCACCGGAAGCAATTACTTGTGTCGCGACTTCATCTCAAAGTTTACAAATTACATGGGAAGATCCTCCAATTGAAGGACGAAATGGATTGATCCAGGGTTATAAGGTCACTCATCACTTGGAAGATGACAGTAGTGGAAATGTGCCTCCGAATCCAAAGCCAGAAGTCAAGACGGTTACGATGAGGTCAACTACGCTTCATGGTCTCAAACAATGGGCTAATTATTCAATTTCCATCAAAGCCTATACTTCCGCTGGAGACGGAGTCATTTCAAAACCATTAATTTGTCGGACGGATGAAGATGGTATAGATTAATTAATTAACAAAAGTTTTATAGTATGTTTAATTTTTTTCCAATTATGTGTAGTGCCCGGGGTTATGACAAATGTCAAAGCAGTGGTCAGTTCTCGTCGCTCTATTTTACTTTCTTGGCTTCCACCTGAAAAACCGAATGGTAGGATCGAAAAATTCACAGTTTACACGAGATTGTTGGATGCAACTCGTGTGGTAAGGATTTCCTATGGATTGCATTGTGCATTTGATAGTTAATCTCGGATGATTTTAGGAAAATATAAATTTGCAACCACATGATAGAAGTTATACAGCTATTGGGCTGAGAGAGAATCAGCAGTATGAATTTTGGGTGAGTGCTTCGACCCGAATCGGCGAAGGAGGACCAACACCTCGAGTTAGAATTTCTACATCAAGCAAAGGTAAGAAAATTCTGCTTCTTGGCTTAATTAAAAGTTGAACTTGAATGACAAGGTCAAATCTCCATCTCTGCAGGAGAAATGTTGACCTAATCATGTGCATTTATTTTGTACGTCATTCACCCAACAAGTTTTGAATAGCTACAAAAAATCCGGTTCCAGCTTTGCGTCATGACTGTGGTAGCGTTGATTAAGAAATCACGCTTGAATGATTTATAAAGGCACCAGAAAAACCTCGTGATAACCGATTTACGTCATTTACACCAAAATCTGACTCTTAATTTCAAAATTTTAGGCTAGACATTTGAATGACTGGCAAAGCGATTTTTTTAACATGTTCCCATTGGCCTTTTCTCACGATTTCTATGTATCAAGTTTTTTGTAACAATGACCTCGCTATCACTCTGTCTCATTTTATATTTCATTCTTTTGGACAACCACCAACAAAATTCACAAAACTCTTTAAGAATTTAAGTGCTTTTAGAATTTTGTGGATTTTTTTTGCCTATTAGAATCCTAATGAGTCTGTTTAAATTTTAAGACTCACGCTGTCAAATACAAATGTGTTTTTCGTTGTATCTTGTGTGTCGTGTTGACATAAAACTTTACTTTATACTTTGTTGTACTTTTCATTTTACGATGACTCGGACGTTTAGTACCAGCCAAAATCGCGTCATTCAGTCAAAGGGTGGAAGTGGCCTGGAAACGTGATGTAGCTCTTCTCTGTGAGTCTGTGGGGATTCCCGAACCAAGCATTTCATGGAAGTTTAATGGGGAAGCTGTAGAACTCAGCTCTCGTAAACATGTGAGTTAAAATATTTTTGTTTTTATTGCACTGTGGTGGACGCAGAGCACAGAGATGACGACAGGACCTAGTAGTCCTATGCCTAATGCCTAACCCATGTGTGAAGCAATTGCAAGTTTTTTTGTACCATGATCCACAATTTGTGGCCTCGGTGGTGTTATTATTCAATTAGAAGGAGATTACCTCAACTTGTATTACATTGTAATGAAATTCCTGGCCTATGGATTGTGCACTCTAGCGAAATGTAATACCAGAGAATCTTGCCAAATTTTGGTTGCAAAAGTCAGGATACTTTGTCCCCTTTAAAAATTGTCCTAGAATATTTTTCCTGTGCAGCTCGCGAAATATTTCTACTACGAAAAGCCAAAGCGAACCCAATATAATTTTCAATTTTGCATGCATGCATTTTTGTAGGTGAATGGAGTAGGAACGCTGAGACTTCTTGAAGTGACGACGGGAGATGCTGGGAATTATTCTTGTTCTAGTCAAAATGCACATGGGATTGACTCAATTTCTTACAGCGTCAAAGTCCTTGTCCCACCTCCACCTCCAGTTCTTCATGTGAATGAAGTATTTTACGACTCGGTCCAACTTTCTTGGACGACTGTGAGCAATGGTGGAACCCCCATAAAAGGTCCATAACTTTTTCATCACTACTTTTACTTTTTGTTCTTTCTCCGAAGGCTGCTGTCTTGTCACCTTTCACTCTTTATTTGACAAGGCAAGGGCTAAATTTACCTTTGGGAAATTCTAAAATGAGATGATAATAAAATGACATTTCATCGTACCTTCCGGCTTGGGATTAAAAAGTTAAAGTTCAATTTGCAAGCTTGGATTTTTATCTAAGTGCTCCAGTTTTTTAATAACATTGTTGGAAGATTTTAAATTAAAATTCGAAATCACATTGATTCTGTTTTGTCATCATTGTGAAATATACCTGTAACACCTGTACTGCACCTGTACATTTTAGTTTAATTAAGTTTGCTTTAAATTTAAATAGTGCGACCTCCTGGCATGGCGTTACTTTGATTTGAATTTGTTACCATTGTTGGTTCATTTAGGATTTCTAATCCACTACAAGCGAGGAGATGGAGACTGGGAAGAATACGAAGCTGGAGGAATGACCAATTCTCATATTCTCCAAGGACTCACATGTGGTTCCAAGTATCAACTTTACGTTACAGCCGTCAATAAAATTGGGACTGGACTTCCTTCTCAAATTGCCATTGTCGAGACCAAGGGGAGCTGTAAGTTTTAGTTTTACCTTCTTCTTCTTCTTTGTAGTTGGGCTCGAGTTGAGATGATACTCACTACACAAACCCGAAAAGAACGAGAACAGAAAGCTATTCTTCCAAATTGCATCTTGTTTACTACTTGATCCTGAAAAGGGCTAAAGGAGCCAAAGCCAAACATTTATAGTGATGAGTTTAGGTTTAAGAAATACAAAAGGAGTTTCGATGAAATTGGCTCAAGTCACGCCAAACCAACTCTCTTAACTTGCCAAGACTAAAGAGAAAGTGTAGTAGAACATAGGTCCAATTGACTCTCACTGGCTAAAGTAAACTCATAAAATCAAGTACCAGAAGAACGAGAAATTGCGGACCCTTGAAGAAGAAATCCAACATAACCTGTAATATTGATTTAGATTTTGCGGATTTTCGCGCAGATGATAATATGGCAGATATCTGGGTTGATAATAAAATATTAATGAAGCCAAAATTATTTTGACTCGTGTCATTTTTCAGCTCCAATTCTTCCAAAGAAAAACGACATTTTGAAAGGAAACTCTTCATCCATTACAATTAGCCTTGAGAGCTGGACAGAGTTGGATTGTCCTATAATTCGATACTCTGTCGAGTACAAGGATGGTTCTTCCGACTCTAATTGGATTCGCGTCCCGACTGACTTCAACGTGAGCATTTTTAATTCTCCCATGTACATTTAGTAGTTGGCCCTATGCTGTGCTTTCCTTTGTTCGTGCTACTACCCGCGCCGCCCGCCCATCGTAACTCTTCCGAAAAGTTTCTAAACTTTTAATACCATC
>WJEZ01003155.1:0-11470 GCA_009869925.1 Thalassaphorura encarpata
TAAACCCCACAGCCTTCTGATCATACACAGACTTGAAAATTTTTACGCAGTCAACAGGCGAGTTGTCATATTTATAGTACAACAGCAGTCTTTCTTCTACCACAATTTCCTTGTTGTTATCGCAAATGTGAACCATTCCGAAGGTGTTGTATGGTAATTCTATTTTTGTAAGTGGTTGAAATGAATTTGTAGAAGATTGGGATGATTCTCCAGTTAGTGAGGTTGAAGTGAACCCAAGGCCAAGGTTAGAGTGGAGGCTACGTGGACAATTAGAAATTATTTTTTTATATGAAAATCAAATGTGTGTTTTATTTTTTACGTTTATTTCGCTTTAACTTGGACACTCAAGTTAGAAAATCGTTAGGTGATCAAGTTGCGAATTTTAACTTGGCCAGACAGCTGGCCAAACTTTAAAGTGTCGATTTTAAATTTGTAGGGAAAAAATGTGCGCTGAACATCAAAACGCAGTTAGATTAATTTTAAAGTTTCTAAATTGAGTGAAGACTTTGAGTTTTTTTTACAAAACTGGGTCCATATTCTGAAAAGCTAGCAGCCATGCTGTTTAGCATGGCTACAAGCCTTTCAGAATATGGCCCCTGGTTGAAAATGTCACGTTGGCTTAAAAAATGACTATTCAAAAATCTCAACTCACCCCACTCGATAAACCCTCATCGTTCTTGGCGCGCTGATCAAACTGAGCCCATGCCAAGCTGAGTTTGTAATGTTGACGAAAGATATTATAGGCGATTGCATTGTTGCCAACACAGCTGGTGATCTTTCCCCATGCAAAATCCCGGCTCCATTTATATTCACAAATTCAAGAATAGATTCTTCACGTTCGTTAGAGCTATGGGTGACAGAGTCATGCATTCGCGTCGTGAACAAATGTTGTTCAAAAGAGGGTTGGGCGAACCTGTGGGAATATTGATTTTGATTTGTTGATTCACGTACGTGAAAAGTATATCTAGACCTTTAAAGATTTTGGCGCCAAAAAAAATTTACCTCACACCACCCCAGAACCCATACGTCCGATTCAAATTCCTTTCCCCGCAATGGACAAAAACGAAAGGATCGTCCCAATGGCAAGGGTAGTCGTAGCCGTATAGTTGACCGTTTGACCGGGGAGGACATGCGTTGTAGGTTGGTTCGGTGCCTGAAAAAAAAGTGCAGGTGATTTATCATTTGCTATTTCCAATTTTTAGCATTTCAACTAAAATTAAAGTAAATTTTTTGCCGGTGGATTTAGCATTCAACCCAAACTCACCCCCACACCCCCTCGGTTCAGGCCAAGTCCGAATTCTTAGCGCTATGGAATTTGGATGAAAATCTTCCCTCCGGTCGTAGCTAAAATAAACATTCATCGAGTCGTAGCCTAATTCGTTGCATACGACTTGAGCATTACGCTCTGTGAACCTCTCGTCACACATTGGGATCCATTGGAGTGTTGTAGAATTAAAGTATTCTAAATATCCGCTGCGTTGATTCGTGCAAGTGCCGGATTTACACAGGCGGACAGATGGCGTTTGCAACCGGGATGACTCCAGGTGGGCCTAGGGTGGACGAAGTGAATTGGAAAATCAAAAAGTGTCACCGAAGTGAATCTAACGTTAGAAATGAGTTAAGTAAAGCGAAGCGAATGGGTAACAGTTATCAGGTTAAAGATTATTTGAGGGCGACCAGAGTGTCACCGAAGTGCTAAGAAATCTTAACGTATTGACAATTTGAAATTAAAAAATGTCAGAATCTGAATTAGTTCGAATCCACTTCGCTCGCCCTCCAGTGCTAAACTTTTGAAGACAAAGAGGGCGAGCGAAGGAAACCCAAAAATTACACACTCACCATCTCCACCGCATCAATAGGGCCCATCTGAATAGGCTGCTCTGGTGACCCTTGGGCTATGAGTACCCCCAACGCAAGTATCCCTACACTCGGGTAAAACTTCATCACAACCCCAGGTCCAATCACAAGTTCACCATTTGGCATTATGGTTAAATCAGATTTAACTATGTAAGGCCTATCTCTTGCGTATAAAGTCAAGTGTTGGTATAACCTTCCACCCAAGTTATCTACATTAATATCAGCTTCCGCTTCAAAAGTAGTGCTAAGAGGCGAATCAAAATCATCTTGTGTGTAAAAAGGCCGATAGGTGGCAGGAGCGTAGCCGTTCCAGTCGTCAAAGTCGAAAATTTTTTGGCGTATTAATCTAGGGTCTGCAGTGCCCCACCTAGTGTGACAATTTGAAAATGACCGCCGAAATTTATAAAATTTGAAAATGACATTTAAAAATACCGCCAAAAATACTCACCAATTCCGCTTAACATTAACGCCATCTATCTCCAACCTTCCGCACTTCACCCCAGCAACGAATTCGTAACCCAGCAAATTTCCAAACAAATTCCCAGTCACATTCACAACTTGTCCTCCTTTTAATCCAACGCCAAAAGTCCGAGGTAAATAAGTCGCGTTGTTTAACTTTCTAAATTCGTATTCTCTCAAATACCCTTCGTTAACTCGATTAGCCTTGACAACGTTGCTAACGAAATGAGCTTGGACTTTTCCAATGATGCTACTCTGTGAGTCTGATTCGAAAAGTACTACGTATTCCAATTGGTTATTTATAAATCTATTTTCGTATATCATTAATTGCTTTTCCATCCCTTGGAGGGTTAATAATCCTTTGCTGCAGACGTTGTTTTCGAAATTGTTGTTTATCATCGTTACTATGGAGAAGTGGCCAGATACTTTGAGTTCGAATTGTTTGTTGTGGGTGAACGTGTTGTTTTTTAAATGGACTGAATGAGTGTGATTCTCGTTGTAGTTGTAAACGTATGGGAGTTGGATTTCAAGCCCGCCTTTAAGGTTAGTGAAGGTTGTGCTGTGGATGACCCAATGGTACAAGTTGTTTGAGCTTGGGAGGTCTCTGTAAATTAACCATAGAGTTTAGGCGGGAAATTAAAAAAAAAACTGTTAAAATAAAAAGCGGGATTTGTAGTTGTCATACAAAAGTGAGAATTTCTTTTTTAATTAGTCATAGCGGGAATTTTTTAATTTTATCATAGAAAGCAGGATATTTTTTAAATTTGTCATAGAAAGAAGGGAAAAGAATTTTTAGGTGTCTGTAAATTAACCGTAGAGTTTAGGCGGGAAAATAAATTTTCAAATGCTAAAGCATTGAAAATTAGTAAAAAAAAATCTCTGTTTAAAATTAAATCAGTTAAAATAGAAAGTGGGATTTTCTTAAATTTATCATAGAAAACGGGAAAATAATTTTTGAAGTCATAAAAAGAAGAGAAATAATTTTTGAAGTCATAGAAATCGTAATTTTTAAAAATTTATCATAGAAATCAAAAATTAGCCATAGATTTACAAAAGTGAGAATTTCTTTTTTAATTAGTCATAGCGGGAATTTTTTAATTTTATCATAGAAATCGTAATTTTTAAAAATTTATCATAGAAATCGGGCCAAAAATTAGCCATAGATTTTAAAAGGCAAAATAAGCCATAGAGACCAAAGAAAACTCACCTCCCCCTCTGCACCACCCCTCCACCGCCATTCCCCAAAATTTCACTCTTATTTACCACAAAACTCAATTCACTAATGTTACTCGCATAAATTTCCCTATACGGTGCATACACCTGTACACCCGCCCCTCTATTACTACTCACTTCACAGTCAACAATTTCAACACTTTCATTAGCAGCACGATTGTAAATGTCACCATATTCATTTTCGTATCTATTGTACCTAATTAAGTTTAACCCAACACCGTTGAAATTAATTTTGGTGTTTTGCAATTTCAATTTAGGCCAGTGGAGTTCGAGCATGTCTGAGCGTGGCAATCTCTCAAATGCCCGGATTGCGCGAATGAGCAAAACAGCGCCACCTAGCGGGAAAGACCCACTCCTGTAGTGCAGGGTGACGCCGTAAGATGACGTTAGCGTTGGGAACACTACACGGTCACTTTTTAAATTCCAAACTTCCAGGTCTTTGAAGTACGCAGAGTTGAAATCCTTTGCGGGAATGTCGTGTCGATCATATATAACAATTTCTTCAGTACTGTCGTTATGTATTGGGTTGATTAAATTGATACTGAGTATATAATTCTGGTCAGATGCCACGATGTTGTGAATTACGTCTACATTTTCATTCGCTTTCGTTATCAAATATCTGTAGTTGTTCTCTTCAAGCCAGAGGTCATTCGATGACATTGGTAAATATTCAACGTTTTTCTGTAATGTAGTGACCCAACCCACAATTTCCCGCTGGTGCGGGCGAAGCACAGCAGGATCGTAACTAACGCCACTCAATTTGTTGTTTGTGATTGTTGAGGATCGGATAGTGAGGCCTAGTTGTTTTAAACTGACACCATTCCCCTGGTTACGGTTGAATTCACAGCGATCAACTGTGTTTACGTTGTCAGGGTAGTGGACGTCTGAATAAATTAAAGATAGGCCATCTCCAGTGTTGTCAATTATTTTGGTGTCTGAGATCACGTGGTGGGAGAAGTCTAGCTGGAGGAGCTGTGGAAATTTGCAAAAATTATTAGTTAACTTGCCCCAATTTAATAGTCTCGTAATTCCCCATTTAATCAGAGTTTTACATTGCCCCATTATAGTTTCTGCCCCAGCTAATTTCTAGTTGCTCCAATCCATTTAATCATTCCAAGTTCAATTTTACTTTGCCCCAATTCTCAATCAAAATTCAGTCTCAGGATGCCCCAGACTTTCTCATTATGCAAAAATTAGCTTGTCCCAATAGTCTCGTAATACCCCATTCAATCAGAGCTTTTTACATTGAACTCAGTCTCATTCTGCCCCAGCTAATTTCTAGTTGCCCCAATCCAATTAATCATTCTAAGTTCAATTTTACTTTACCCCAATTTGAAATTAAATTCAGTCTCAGGTTGCCCCAGATTCTAATTTATCTACCCCAGTAACCCGTATCAACTCACCCCCCTTGTGCTCACTACTGTGTGGATCCAGCAACCCAGCCTTTTCAATCACAGCAAATTTAATCACAGCCTTTTCCGCACTTGCTGCTAGCCTTATTCCAGCCCAAGATTCCTCATAGCAACGTAACCCAACGATTGAGTCTGGTGAGCATGAATTTTCAATTTCGTCTTCTTTTTCAGATTTGCATAGTGTAATGTCTTGGTCGTATTTTGAGCAGGTTAGCCGGCTGTAGGGAAGAGGAGGTCGTTGAGTTATTTTGTTTACAATGTTATAACTTCTATTTTTGCTCTACTTGCTACGTTGAGATTCAAGAAGCTAAATCTTCTGAAACTAAAGACGATGACTGCTAGTTTGTAACTCTCCTGCGATGAAAATTTGGAGAGGAACTCAAGGGTACAAAATCTAATAGGCTGAAATTCAGTCAGACCATATATCTGACCGACCTAAGTCCATTGAATCTTTTTCCTCTGAGACTGTTCTAAGCGAGCTGAAAATCTGTTTGCATTGTATTTGACATCCAGGGTCAATATTCTGAAAAGCTAGCAGCCATGCTAAACAGCATAAGCCTTTCAGAAGGTGGACCCAGTTGTGTAGAAGGGTATTACTGGGAGGCTGAATTAGTAAATTAAGTATACCTTATTCCGTTGCTAATAAACGGAAAGCTATTTTCATGTGAAGGTCGACTTCGTTAATCGTCTGTCCACAGTACCAAGTTGCATACTTGACCAGAACTTCCTGGGTCCATATTCTGAAAGGCTTGTAGCCATGCTAGCTTTTCAGAATATTGACCCTGATCAAGAATTTTCTGAGAATTTGCTCACGCAGATTTTTATCACTGCTAGAGAACCCCGAGAGCTCGTCTATGCCAACTGCTGTTACTGCTCAGCTCTAGTCACTAGCGACAGCCCGTTCAGCCTTATTTGAGTTATCTCGCGGACCTTTGATGCGAAAACTCACCTCATCAGAACCTCTTCGTTCAACCCCCTTGGAATGTCAACAGACTCGAGCCACCAGTCAGCTGGATTTAGAACGAACCCCATCTGGCGGCAAGCGACGGCAGCTGACTCAATGTTAAACTCATAGTTGCACACAGAGCCCCATCTGTTGCCCAGGCGGACCTAGCCAATAAAATGTTCGCATTACAAAAGTGAACAGAAAATATTTCAAACTCTTTACAGAAATTTCAAAAATACACCGCAAATTGGAAGTCAAGACACAACACAACCCTAAAAATCAAATGCCCAAGAACATCTCAAGGAATTGTTATCAGAAATTATAATTGCACGCTGATTCTGGTGAAAATTCTGATGCAAAAAGTTATTTAGAATATACGGTGACTTTTGGCCCACCCTGTAAATTGCGTAAAATTCCAGCTCATTGAAAAGCCCTTACCTGCAACCTCCCTTCTAGCAAAGTCCTTCCGCCTTGCAACCGAACTGGAACTCCAGTTGAATTAACTCTTGAGTTACTCAACGTAAATCGAACATTTTCCCCATCTCCATGACCAAAACCTTCGGCGTGAAATTGACCACCGACCATAATACCAATCGCAGGTGCAAATTTAAGTGTGACGCCATAGCTGATTTGAAGACGAGCGCCAGGACGGACTGAGATGTCGCGGGTGACTCTGAAATGTGATTTAGAAATGTTGGTCCAGAACGTAAACTAAGGTGAAAATGAAACATCCTTAACCAAATAGGACAAGAAACAGGCAAGCAAGCAAGAACATCAAAGATTCTAAAATAGCCAGGAATCAAAGAGAAACAACAACAACCAAAAAGAAAACAACTCACCTAAACTCCCCCCCTGTCAACTCCTCCCTCCCCTCAACCTCACCCCCAATTTCCCTCCCATTCACAAACGGAGGGACAAACAAACTCATCGTCATGACAACCGCTGTGTTTGGATCCGTTGGATTTAGTAAATAAGGAACAAACGCTATCTTGGCCAAATTGAACCTATCCTTCCTATCAAACAACCTGTAGTAAATTATTTTCTCCTCATTTGACCCTAGCCAATTGAAAGTGCAATTTATAATTTTACTTTGGTCTAGTAACTGTGAACTAATTTCATAAATAGACTCAGGGTTTTGTATAATATTCCTGTAGATAATAACATTTTCAGAGCCTATAACAACAGCTCCGTTCATTTGACTACGTGATAGTGAATTTGAATTGATTTTGTTGAACCTAACGAAATTTTGTGTGAAAAGTATTGATTGTTTTTTCCCATTGTGATTTAGTGATAAGGATACGACAAATTGCCCAGTGTTATACTCAAAATAATTGTCTCTAATTGTAGCTAGTGCTGGTAGTAATTCAATTTCTAATTTGTCAGGTTGTTCTATTAGCAACGAGCCTAGAGTGTTTTGTGTGAAATAGTTGTGCTCTATGGTTGCTATGGTGTTTAGGATTGGGGATATTGTGACTGCAAAGGAATTGTTTATGAATCTGTTGTGGGTTAGTTCTAGGGCTGTTTTTGAATTGGTCCGGTTCCAGCAGGTGAGGAGTTGGACGCCGATCTGTTTTGGAGAGTTATAGGTTTTTTATATGCACTCCGGATTTTGCCGACCTATGCTTTTCGATTAGTTGAGGGAATTTTAAAATCATAGGTCAGCAAAAATACACCCTTTAGTGAAATGTGCCGAGCTATGCAATGGGTTATTCCCAGACTTTTAACGTTCACTTTTTTCATACATAGGTCAGCAAACTCCGTAAATAATATGTATAAATAAACACACAACTCACCCCCGCCCCCTTCACAACGTTGCCACTAATATTAACTACACTTTCCGCACAGTAGTTCCCAACTAGAATCCCGACCTCCAAATTAGCCAGAAATCTCATTGTACTCAATGCTAGTGTCCATCTCAGAATTAATATATTCAGAAGTCTCATTCGTCCAAATGGAAATTCCATATCGAGTATTTTTATTCACAACAGAGCGACTCACGTTCACAGCGCCACCTGTGAACGTCACGTTCAACCCGTCTCCGTCGTTGGATGTTAAAAGGGATCTGCAAATTTTTGGTTAAGTTCATGTGGCAATTTCAATTTAAAAACCCACTCACCTGGACACATTGACCCACCCACAGCCAGACTCAACGTTAATCCCAGCAATGTGTTTATTCTCACTGATCGTCGACGTTGCTATAGATACGAGTGAGCGAGAATTTAGCGTTGCTAGCCCGCGGCCCCAGTTTTTTGTTAGCAAAGAGTTTGAGATGTGTAGATTTGGCCAGCGGGCTATAATTACAAAGTTAGTTTCATTTTCCTAATTCAACCAAAAATTCACTCACTTTTCCAAGCCGTAACATCCATAAAAGCAAGCAAGTGAACATTCCTTTCAGCCCTGTACTCAATGTAAATCGTTTCCCGCGTAGAAGTCACAGCCTGAGGCCAAGTTCCGTTTTGAATATTTATCGTTGTTAAAATGTCACCCCTGGAGTCAGGTCCATCGTACACACGGATTTGTCCAGCCTTTGGGGATTTGGACATTAGGAAAGGGAAGTGGATCGTGAGGACGTAGCCTGGGCGGACGGTGAAGCGCTGGAATTGAGATTAGATATGGAACACAACAGATTTATCAGAAACCTTCGTTCTAAAATGATCGACAACACATGAGATTCTCGAGTGCATTCGATAACGTTGCATTTTTTTAGAGAACTACCATAGCGATCACCCGGGAATACATGAAAAAACTTTTTAAAAAGACTCGGGAATTTTCGGAGCCTTTCGAAAACCTTTGAGAATTCCCAAATCTTTAAAGGAAAGAAAAGAATTGAGTACATTTTTTGGCAGACGGAAATTTTTTATCCATCGACATCTCAGTTAAAAAAAGGTTTTCAAAAAAATTCGTCAGCGTTCTAGAACTTTCGAGAAGTTTCTAGTACATTCCAGTTCTAGATCTTTCGGGAACAATTCAGAGAAATACGAGATCGTAAGATACCCATCGGGAAGCTTCTTCCGAAGCAATTCAGAAGCATCCAGATCCAGAACCCAACTCACCTTCCTACACTCCTGGACCAACCCAACGTTCGAAAATTGCTCCATGCTCAACCTCACCGGGTAAACTTGATTCGGCGTAATAGGAAAAGTACACAGCTCGTACACTTCTATTCTGTCTAATTTTGTCTCGGGCATAGTAGAGTGTTGAATGAATTTGATTCCATCTCCATTGCTTGACTCTACGCGACATGCTTCTAGGATGGCCATGCTGTTCGTTGTGTTGATGTAGATTCCGATGCCTGTAGGTGTTGGTAAAATTAAAATTTTGCAAATGTTGCAAAACACTCGCACTCACCCCCAGACTGTCTAACAGTAGAATTCCTAATCCAAAAAACAGTTGACCTTGGATTCGTTATATTTATCCCAGTGTATGCTGAATTTTCAATTCGTATAAATTCCATAACTGGTGGCACACCAATAGTTTCTATGGCTCCAGTTGCATTGTAACTGCTACCAACCCCAGCGTTCAAAATGTCAACATACTTTAGACTTGACATTGATTGTTTGATTAGCACAGTGTTGTCGTTTATGTAGGTTTCCCTTGACAACGCGTTTTCGAAACGGAGGCCACGCCAATTGGATTCAACTGGAGAGGGGAAACGATGGTAGGGGGCGCACTCTATGGCAATGGATGGGTGGTGGTCTGGAAAAATAGGTGGGTTAAAATTTGTATGTTAATTTGGAGTATTTTGAGTTCAATCGGAAGCTGTTCGGCTTTGAAGTTTNCTCTATGGCGACAGATGGGTGGTGGTCTGGAAAAATAGGTGGGTTAAAATTTGTATGTTAATTTGGAGTATTTTGAATTGCTGACTATTCTGATTTAGTCATTTGGTTAAAATTGAAGTTATGAAAATCCGTCCAAATTCTGAGATTTTAGCATCGAATGATCACTCTTACCACAAAAATAAAATTTAAATTGAATTTTAAAAAAACTTGTGACCTTACCACACACTCCGGAACCCATTGCCCTTCTTTCCCATCTACAGTCTTCTAATTTCTCTTCTGTTCCAACACAGTCAGGTTTTTCCCATAGCAACTGACGCGTATCGTTCAAATGATCCATCCAGGGGAAAAATGAGCCTCCCGTGAAGCCTAGTTGTTTGCAGACGATTTGTCGATCGGTGGTTGTCCAGCTAAATTAGAGTTTAGTAAATGTAGACGTTGGATTAAAATTGATTCCTGGAAATTGGCAATTGGCAATTGGAGCCATCTAGCGTGTAAAATTGCAGCAAATATTTTAGGTTGACTAAAATTGACCAATAAACTATCCAGTTTTTCATTGATCATATGG
Source organism: Thalassaphorura encarpata (assembly GCA_009869925.1). Taxonomy (NCBI): domain Eukaryota; kingdom Metazoa; phylum Arthropoda; class Collembola; order Poduromorpha; family Onychiuridae; genus Thalassaphorura; species Thalassaphorura encarpata. The sequence continues at coordinate 10,252 of WJEZ01003155.1, forward strand.
GAAAGGAAATTTTTATTTTGGAGCATGAGTCATATCGTTAAAGTTTTTGAAGCGTAGAATTTAGAAATATTGAGAATTCACTATTCGAAACGAAGGGTTTTTTTAAGTTCTATTAAGCTGGCTATCAACTCACTTCCTCGAATTACTACACACGGATCTCCATTGCCCGCGATGGAAAATTTGGAGTCTTCCATTCAACGTGTTTGTTCCTTCCACTAAGCGAAGTGTTCGCATNCTCGAATTACTACACACGGATCTCCATTGACCACGATGGAAAATTTGGAGTCTTCCATTTAATGTGTTTGTTCCTTCCACTAAGCGAAGTGTTCGCATACGTGGCAGTTCTCTGCGCGTGCGCACAAGTGTGTCGTGAAGCGTAGAGTCCATAGTTTGATTCACCTCCAATTTCAGACTTTTCAATGAGTTGGGAATTCTTGGCGAACTTTGCTCTTTTGGTCTTTTCCGTTTCCTAGGTGCAAACGTGGAAGACGTATCGGTTGTGTACTCAAGGGTTGGTTCCAAATAGGCACGTGTTGAGGTTAAGCGGATGCGGGNGTACTCAAGGGTTGGCTCCAAATAGGCACGTGTTGAGGTTAAGCGGATGCGGGAAGTGGGCGTGCCCTGAGGTAAAAATTAAATTAAAATTGGCTTGGTGTAGACCTGAAATGTCGGGATTTTTCTCGAAATTACATTGAAGTTGGAACAGTCTACGAGAGTTTCAGAGAGTTCAGAACAACAGTGACAACGTATAAATCATCTTTCCTTAAAACTCCCGACTAGTAATTGCAGAAAGTAATTTTTGTCAGAGTGATTGATTGAATTTCCATGGAACTTTTTTGACATGATGTTGAGCAGTCAGAATTAAAAGACGTCCATGGACAAGAATTCAACGCTGACATGTTTATTGACCCAAGTCAGAAATGTCAAAGCAGAATTCAGGCTTTGGTTTTACAAATCAAGTTGGAAGGTCAGAACGTAGCAAGTGAACGTACCAGCGACCTACTGAGGTGAGCGACACTACGAAAAATCAAAAAGGCTGTATAAAAATCTAATATCGTAATTGAGGCATTTTGCAGAAATACAAATGAACTGAGTTTGGTCAATTCTGATATTTTCCTATTACCTGTAGACTACAAAAATAGCCATATACAAGAATAATTATATAGCCATATAGTGGGATAAAATTATGCGCTAAGCAGTTATGCGCAGAGCGCGCAGT
>WJEZ01003156.1:0-11470 GCA_009869925.1 Thalassaphorura encarpata
TTAGTTACTAAGGGAGCGATGTGCTCCAAATCGAAGCTCATTTTAAATGGAAGTTGAAATTTTGGTAGTTATGGGCCCTCCTGGTCTGGGCATGATTCTTAAACGTTTACTCTCCTTGGTATATATTTTCTCCAGCCAAAATAATAAATGCGACATCATGAAAATAAAAATAGTTTGGCTTCATCTTTTTTATAATTACAAGCTAATGCAACCATTAATATTTTGGCTTCTGTATGTGCTTCATTAATTTGATTACTTTGCCAGGACAGTGTTTCTGTCGTTAGACCTTCACAAAAACCACAACTACTAGTAATACCTTGAAAACACAAAATACATTAAATAAATACATATCATAAATTTTGTCTGTATACTGTTTGGCTTACAGGCGTAATCTGTACTTTGCTATACTTTACGTTCAGTGAGTTTGAACTGAACAGATACAAGATCCAAAAACTCTTGAGGACAAAGCGAACCCGGGGATTAGGTCCAGAGCCTAGGTTGGAAGATCTAACCTAACCAAGACCAAGACAAGTCTTGAATCTTGATGACGAATGATTTGAGTGTAATTTGAGTGTTTAGCCCTATAACTCCACTCATTTATTAGCTGGCAAAGCCCAGCTAATGCGGACATCCGATCTGTCTGTCCCATCTCTACAAGTCGGAATTCTTGACCAAATCGAACAACTCCTCGAATTTGAGCGTATCAGCCCGTCAGCACCCCTATGTGCTCTAGGCGACTTGCTACGTACAGGGAATCAGGCACCTAGCTATATAAACTGAACCAAATGGAAGCACATATAAATTGGATATATTCAAAGCGACCGTGTTTCTGAGGAAGCAAAATAACAATCGCGTTTCACAGTCAATACTACAAAATGGTGCTGTTTAATTTCGGTTTGTAACCACCACTTCTCCTAGATTTCTTAATCGAATTTTAAAAAACTCGACGGCAATCGACAGATCTCGTTTTAGTTACACATGATTTATCGATCTAAAAACTAGAAAAGCAATTTCATTCATTTTATCCAGTCTTGTTGCGAGTTTCTGTAACTTTTGTGAGAGTAACTACAGGCTTTTATATTTATCCTTCGGGGATTCATCACCTTTCATATATTTCCTAACCTTCCTCAAGGTGTCCGGTTCTTTGGCTATAAAATTAAATTGAACCTGAATATATGATTTTATTAATACAATATTTCTTCATCAGATAAGACAAATGAAATTAGCACCAGCATGCCAAAAATAATAAACTGGGAATCACTAAAACCCACCGTAGCCCACCGCACCCACCGCAGGGATTAAGTACCCACTACCCCTTAAAATCTTAAATAAAAGCCCTGTGGTGGGTGCGGTGGGCTACGGTGGGCTACGGTGGGTTTTAGTGATTCCCAGTCTGGAGATCCACGCCCAACTTATTTACACATAGTATAAAGCATGGTATATTTTTAGTAGTAAAAAAGCAAAATATACCTTTATCAATTTCATTTCATTTCTAATTTTATATTCACAGAATCACACATCAACTCGAGACCTTACCTTGTGAATTACATGTTTACAAAAAATGCAAGTCAGCGCTCGCGCGAGTGTATTTTATGGGCGCGAATTTTACCTTTTTCTTGTTTTGCTGTTATTTCATTCATTCAGATTCCCAAGTCTGACTCTACTGTGTCGGCTCGGCAGGCCTTTTGCACTTGTTTATTTATTCCAATTCCTGTCAGAATAATTTCATCACTCAACGAAGTAAGACTGAAAACTGACTGACGACGGTCGCAAAAGTACAAAAGTTTATTATTTTTGTGGTCAGAAGGTCGTGAAACTATACTGTGCTGTGTAATTTGAGTTTTTGACAGTGCTAAAGTGATCATTTTTATTTAAATCAATTCAAAGCAACAGGACAGGAATTCTACTAGACATTCTCATCCAGCATTCAGTGGGTATTAGAATAAATTCCGTTCTTCTTCGTCCAACCAACTTTGAAGTTACATTACAAAATAGTCACAAATAGAACGACAAGTGAGTGAGCAAGTGTTTTACTTAATTCTACAATAAATAAATAACCGGAAACAGAAACAGTGCTATTGTTGAGTGAATTTGTGGAATATTTAACCTTATTTAAGCAAAAGTGTACATGGTAATTAAATCAGCCTGGTCTATTTTAGTAGATACGCAACGGCCAGCAAATGTAGGCGTAGGGAATGCAAGTCATTGTTCTTTTTTTTATTTGTATTGTTGACCGTTGATTTAACTTGAGACGCATTTTATTTTTATATTGAACCACGTACATCTTAAATTAATTTCAGGACCTGAAGACATGGGCCTTGACGATGTATTTGGAGATACATACCCCGAGCCTGACCAGACCAAAAATTTTCTTTACCAGTGGTTGTGCAAAGGGAAATCGACTCAAGTCATTCCACAATATAAATATATCCAAGCCACACGTATGCAATATCCTTACTTAAATATTTCAATTTTGTAAGCAAGCCTAGTATTTATGTGTAATTTGGAGCTACTTGCTACTCCTATTACGGTAAACTGTAATAAATAATCCTTGTAATTCTAATTCAATATGTTAGGTGGAGGATTTCATTTCTGTTGTAAATTGAGTGTTGAAGGGTATTCTTACGTCGGTGTTTCGAAGGCACTCACCAAAAAAGAATCACAGACGAATGCTGCCAAGGATTTTCTTCGGCATCTGATCAGTACCAGTACGATGAACAAAAACGATATTCCTGCCGAGGTTATTTAATTTTTATCGTTAAAATTCTTTACGAATTACGGGTAGAAGCGAATATTACTATATTTTCCCTTGCTGCAGATTTGGAAACAGATTTATAATCGTCATGGGCACAAATCACTTTTACCTAAAGACGACTCTTCTGACTCTGATGAACATGAGGTTCGAAGTCTCCCAAAACCACGAAAGTATTTGAAGCCCAAGCCAGACGGAAATGATTTATCTTATGATGCGGATTTGGATAGCAATGCTGAGCAATATGGAAACTGGACTGTCAGTACTGCCAAGTGCCGTCTTAATGATTTTACACAAAGACGTGGAGATGGACTCCAATTTAGTTATGCCATGATTGAACCAGGGTATGTTATGTAGAATTAAAATTCTGACAAACCCTTACTAGATTGTTAATATTTGACCTAACTTGTTATTCTCTGTTTTCAGATGGTATCGAGCTGAATTGACCTTTTTTATAAATGGACGTAAGACAATGCGAGATGAAATGGTAAATTTGTAATCATCTGGCTAATTTATTTGTTTACAGTGATAAATGCTGAAGAGTTTGGACCGAATAAACACATTGCTTCTAAAAGATGTGCCCTAATAATGATTCGTCGTCTCTTTGAGTTGGGTTATGTTGAAAAATTTGGAGAAAAAAGACGTACGGCGGTTGCTGCGATAGCTAAAACCACTGCATCAGAATCTGATTTGCTCTCAAGGTCAAAAAGCAAACCCGGGTCAGCAGCAGCAACAGTTCCTCCCAGTGCCAAGCAATCCGCATCCCAGCACACGGTTCCTACTCCAGCGAAACCATCAAAACCATTCGCTTATCCAGTAAAACTTGACCCTTCACTCATGTCAGAAGTTTATGAAGTATTGAAACAACGTAAGGATTCAACCCTCATCGTCCAGATTAATTTTAAACACAGAGACTACAGAGACGTATGCTGCTTCGTCTCTTCATCAGAATGAGATCCAAGGCCAAGCTGGAATTGTCAAATGGGCTCCACCTAAACCTAATTGGAATCCTTGGACTTCCTCCGAATTTAACAAAGACTACTCAAATTCTGTAAGTCATAGTCACAGCTGAATTCTATACAATCTCATAATTTATTTGTTCATTGATTCACATGAGTAGTCACCCGCGTCCTTGAAAGAACTCAGTGATGAACTTTTGACGAACTTTAAGGCGTTCACCAGAAGTCAAGAATTGAATAGTAGAACCAACGAAATGCAAATGTATCGTCAGTCTCTTCCTATCTTTCAAATAAAATCACTTATCATTAATGCTATTCTTAAAAACTCTGTGGTTTTAATCAAAGGAGATACTGGATGTGGAAAAACTACTCAGGTATGAAGTAAACGAAAGGTCAAGGCTTAAGCTAATTTTTCTGTACATGCCTTCTGAATCTCAACAGATATGTCAATACATTTTGGACTATTATATGATCTGTGGAAAAGGAGCATTTTGCAATGTCCTTGTCACTCAACCACGACGAATTTCCGCGATAGGTGTGGCCGAACGAGTTGCAACTGAGCGAGCTGAAGAATTAGGTGAATCAGTTGGTCTCAGCATTAAACATGAGTCTACTCTGCCAAGACCTTATGGTTCAATTTTATTTTGCACTACTGGTAAGCCTAAGTTCTCGAAGCCAGGCCTGTTCAGAATTTATTTATCCTGTCTTTGTCCTTAGGAATTTTGCTTCGGAAAATGGAAACTGGACTCGTTGGAATTTCACACGTGATTGTTGATGAAGTTCATGAAAGGGATATCAACACGGATTTTCTACTCCTCATTCTTCGAGATATGGTTGCTAATTATCCTGATCTTCGGGTTATTTTAATGTCTGCCACAATGGATACCACGATTTTTCATCGATACTTTGAGAACAGTCCTGTCATACAAGTGAGTGGACGAACTTTCCCTGTCCAAACTTTCTTTCTGGAAGATACGATCGAAACAATACAGTATAGACCAAGTCCAGATTGTTTGAGGTAAGAAATACAAAACTAAAGGTCTATAATTACTTATGTGGATTTCACTGTCTGTATTTAGACGACTAGAGAAAAATAGACGTGTGAAGTCTGGAAGAAATGTTGTATACTCTTTTAATGGGGAAGTTCATACAGAATCTGAATAATGTGCCAATTGACCATAAATACTCAAGAGGTACTCATGAGGTCATGAAACTGCTTGATGAAACAGTTGAAGTCAATTTGGATTTGATGGTCAATTTATTGTACCATATTCAGACTCTTCCACATAAAGGAGCAATTTTGATTTTTCTTCCTGGATGGAAAGACATTTTCCAAACATTACGCTTTCTTCAAAAACATCATGAGTTTGGTAAGATTTTACTTGTAATAATGGGAAATGGAAATGTTTTGAAATATCTTAAAATAATTTTACTTAGGATCTTCATCCTACAATTTGATTCCTCTGCATTCACAAGTTCCAAAAAAAGATCAGTGTAGGGTTTTTGAGCGTGTCCCTGAGTCCGTTACAAAGGTAAGGAAAAATTCATGTGACTGTTCAATTTTTTTCATTACAATTTTGTATATTTTGTATTTAGATAATTATTTCTACAAATATTGCTGAGACATCGATGACAATTGACGACGTCGTATACGTCATTGATTCATGCCAAACAAAAGCCAAAATATTTACCTCTCATAACAATACGTCAACCTACGTTACCATCTGGGGTTCAAAAAGTAATTTGGCTCAACGTTGTGGACGTGCTGGGCGTGTACGTGCGGGTTATTGTTTTCATCTGTGCAGCAGGGTAATTTGGATCAGTTTTTATGGCTAGCTAGTAAAAATGTTGAGTCAATTTTTGTTTCTTTTTTAAATTTTCAGGCTCGTTATAATCGTTTGGATCCAAACGTGGTTCCGGAAATTCTTCGTACACCTTTATATGGAGTTGCTCTCTCTATTAAATTGCTTGGGCTGGGTGGAATCACACAAGTTTTGAGCAAGGCTCCAGAGCGTCCTCCATTTTATGCAGTACTTGAAGCAGAAAAACTTCTTTACGGTAATTAATTATGAATTCGTGAACAATTTCATCAATTAATACGACACGTTGACACGACTAATTAATTTTATATTTAGATATCAATTGTTTGTATCCAAATGGAGAATTAACACCCCTTGGTCGCGTCCTTGCAAAATTGCCTTTGCATCCAAGAATTGGAAAAATGCTCTTACTTGGCACAGTCTTCACTTGTGTTGACTCCTTGGCAGTTATCTCGGCATATTTTTCAAACGCAAGAGACATTTTTAAATTTGAAATGGATTTAGATTTGGTGAAAGAGCCATTGACCAAAGAGCAAAGAGAATTTGCAGGAACAACACATTCTGATNTGGATTTAGATTTGGTGAAAGAGCCATTGACCAAAGAGCAAAGAGAATTTGCAGGAACAACACATTCTGATCACTTTGCACAACTGAATGCATTTCAAGAATGGTTTGCCAATGAAGATACTGAATATGAATTCTGTCAAGAGAATTCTCTTTCTTTGCAATCGCTTAGGTCAACTTGTCAAGAGAAGGTAAGGGTATAAAAGTTATAAGTTTTTTTTGCTATTAATAAATTGACGCTGTTTCTATTTTCAGAATCACTTATTAAACATATTGGACGAATGCCATTTCCCCTATGAAAGTTTCAATTCTCGACTGTTGAGCTTTAGAAGTAGAGAACCCAGCCCTTGACATAATTGCTGGACTCCTTTGTGTTGGATTTTATCCAAACGTGTGTCATCACATCGAGAAACGCAGGGTAAGGTCTAATGCCATGCCCCTTTAACAGTATTAAATTTTCTAGTTGTAACTTAATTTGATTTTTAATGCAAATACAGGTGATGACGAATGACTACAGCGCTACGATTCACAAGACTTCAGTTACACATAATCCTCAGGGACCCCGTATAAATTTTCCGTATCCATTTTTTACATTCCAGGAAAAGGTAATTAATTTAAACACCTGACGTGTAATTAATTGACTAGATGGTCTAATGGTCATTTTGAATAATACATATAGATTCGATCTGGAATTGTTACATGCAAAGGACTTACAATGGTCTCTCCTATTCATCTCATTTTATTTGGTTCAGAAAAAGTTGAGGTGATGAAACCAGGGGAAGATGGAATCGTTCGCCTTGATAATTGGTAATTATTATTTTTTCATAGGTATAGGTTGTATGACTGTTCAATTTTAATTAGTTTTCCCAAATTTCTAGGATTTATTTTGAAATGAACCCTGATGATGCTGCTGCAATTGTTGCAATTCGTTCCGCAATTGAAGAAATGCTCATTCGAGTAACTACAGATCCTGAAAATTTCTTTCCTCCCTCAAAATTAGATCAAAAACTAATTTTCCTCATTGAGCAATTGTGTCATTTGAATTCTGCGAAGGGGAAAGTGTTTGAGCCTTATATCGAAGAATTCGAAAGTGACTATGGCCATGGGGATGAATATGACGAGGATGGAGAATATGAAAATGAAGTCAATGATGGGCAATATTGGTACGCACGCTGATTGCTGAAGTGATTTTGTTTTTCGTGTTGTGTTATTGAAAATTAATTTATAAATAATTAGAACCAAACGCATAAATCGACTAAATGGACAGCTTAGAGGTCCGATGACTAACAATATTCGTAAACCAAAACCTTTTTTTGGGTTTTGTTATATGACAAGAACAAAAACGTAATAAAAGCGATAAAACTATTTGTTTTTGAGTTTATTAGTTCGGCAAGGCAGAAGGCTTGCACTGGCATAGCTTAGCCTGGGTATAAATTTTACAATTTATTGAGACCAGACAATAGGAATCTGCTTGCAGTACTAGTTTAGGTAGAATTTGTCATAAATTTATATAAATAACACAACTGGAGTTGAGTTGAAAGCAGTTGAAAGATTTTTTAAACAAAACAGGAGAAACTAATTTTAGTAGATAGGAACAACTTCCTAAAGTAGGAAGGAATGTAAATAATGTAAAAGGAAAGGAAACACGCACGGATTTCTCCAAATTTAACACTTTTGTTCCAATTGATTATACGGAGGAGGGGGATGATAGACAAGTTCCGCTTGATCGACAACTCTAGCAGCAGCAGTAGTAGCATGGGGTGGAGCACTGTAAACGATTCCACCCGAAACACCGCCACCGCCATAAGACAATGTGTCCATGAATGCTTTGATCGTCTTTCCAGCATAAACACGATACCAAAGACAAGCAATTGCGATCGGAAGTCCAAGCAAGTTCAAGGTGATGAGATTCACGAGGACGTCAAGGCATTGGAACACGATGCTAATGATGTTAATGACGTACCAGACTTTACAACATGTTGAATGCTCCTATGAATACAAATCATTAAAATTAACTTTTCTGCAGGTGTGTATTGCATTGCATTGCATGTATTATGTTTTTTTTTTTACCTTATGAACTCCGACTGTAAGGATAACATTGATTCCGACGGCGATCAAAAGTGAAACTGAAATGAGAATATAAAGTAGAACAAATTGAAAACTAAATTCGATTATGAGTAGGACTATCGACTACTTATGATTAAAAATGGGAATTTACCTCCGATGATGCTGAAAACGATGAGTTGGATGTCTGCTTTGTCCTTAGACGAATAATTATCATAACTATACTGGCCAGTTGTTTTGAACCAAGTGTCCATGTAGACACTACACAAGACTACAAGAATGAGGACACCCAGGAAGAAAAGTATCTGAGAATAAAATTAATTTAATTCAATTAAATTAATCTACGTCTACCGGCCAAAGACTGATGGAGGAAGCAATGTCTTTAAATCTAATTTAATCTAGCATAAATTCTTAATCAATCTTACCCATTCGATGACAACAATTCTTTGAGCCTTCTCTTTTTCGAGTGTCATTGGCATTTTTAATTGGCAAAATTGATTGCAGATTTTTCACTTGAGTTGAGTTGGGTTTTATTTATTTAAGGAAAGTACGTAACAGGGTACGCTAGGCTTGGGCTTGAACTGGCAGAATTCACAAAACGACAGAGAAACGATAACAAGACTCTTGGGCTTCTGGTCTGAGCTCTGGATCTGGATTGATGAACGTGAAGACTGAAGACTACAAGTCAAGTTTATACATACAATGATGATGAAATAAAGTTTCCTTGCATTACACACACAAGCCAAAAGGACAAAATCTGCCTGCACCGGCACGGCATAAAACTGACGCTCGATCCTAACATGTGGTTTGCTTTGCTTTTGGCTTGGCTTGGCATTTTTTCCACAAGGTAACTCTGCGAAATGAAAATTACGACGAGGACATGATTTTACCTCCCAAATATTAGAACGTAGCCGTATGCCTTGCCTTGTGGTATTTGAGGTTTTGTTGGATTCATTTGGTTTGGTCATGGTCGCTCGACAGGAAGAATAAAAAACACAAACACAAGTTCAACTTTTGTATAAATTCAATTATTTATTGAACGAATATTGTCAATACGTTCATTTAACATTAAGACAGACGCAGAATTCACCAGAATTCCTGCGAAGCGACGCTGTAAATATATAAATAACCCAACTTAACTTACGTCAACTAAGTAAGTGGTAAGTTTAGAATGAAAAAGAAAACAGAACGGAACTACAACTACTGGCAAGAAATTGAAAGGAGTGTAAATAAATGTGAAAGAAAAAAAACAAACACGAATATCTCCGAATTCAGATTTTTAGCACTTTTGAGCCAATTGGTTATGGTTATATGGAGGAGGGGGGTACATCAATTCTCCTTGATCCCCAGTGTTAACCTTCGCTGCAGCCGTGTACGGAGCACTGTAAACGATTCCACCAGATCCACCAGAAGATAACGAATCCATAAATGCCTTGATCGTCTTTCCAGCATAAACACGATAGCAAAGACAGGCAATTGAGATTGGAATTCCAAGCAAATTCAAGGTCACAATGTTCCCAAGGACGGAAAGGGATTGCAATACGATGCCAATGATGTTGATCACGTACCAGACTCTGCAACATGTGGAATGCTCCTGTAAATAAATAATAAAAATGACATTAGTTAACTATTTAACTAATTAGTTTCTTATAACGCACCCCAAGTCAGTAATTAATTAATTATTTACCTTATGAACTCCCACAGTCAATGTGACGTTGATTGCGACTGCGATGAGAAGTGCAACTGTAATAAAATTAGATAAACGTTAAATTAATTAAACAATTGAAAATTAACTTATAATACGAATGAGTACAGGAAGACTATTTATTAGTATTACTAAAATAATAAATTTACCTCCGATGATGCTGTAAAAGATGACTTGAACCTTTGCCTTGTCTTCATCCGAGTAATTATTGTAAGTAATGTCTTCAGAGCTATAGCTATAGCTATTAATGGGTTTTGAGTTGAACATAGCGTCACTGAAGGCGAAACATATGACTCCGATGACAATGACACTCAGGGTAAAAAGGACCTGAAACGAACGAACCCCATTGAATTCAATTAATTAATTTGAGAGAAAAATCTATTAGCCTAGTAATTAACAATTATCAATCTTACCCATTCGATGACCACAATCGTACGGGCCTTATCGCTTTCGGCTCCTGGCATTTTTATTTTTCACAAAAATTGATTTCTTAGGAGGACGGTGGCAGTAGAAATTGGCAAGTTAAGTGGCTGGACTGACTGACTTGGATTAACTTTTTCCTCTTGGTTTTAATGTAAGAAAATTACGTAGACGTGGAACTGGAGAACTGGACTGTGGCAAAACGACAGAGATTTCTTAGGAGGACGGTGGCAGTAGAAATTGGCAAGTTAAGTGGCTGGACTGACTGACTTGTATTAACTTTTTCCTCTTGGTTTTAATGTAAGAAAATTACGTAGACGTGGAACTGGAGAACTGGACTGTGGCAAAACGACAGAGAAACGACAAGACGATAACAAGGATGTACGTAATGCTTTTGGTCTACGTCTGTGTTTAAACTAAACTGACGACGATATGGTAAGAACCAGAGGTGAAGAAGTCAGATTTACGTATGTACGTTTACCACGAAATAAGTTTACATGCAAAACAAGGTAAAGGCAAAGTCTGACTGACGCTGCGCTCGTCCGTCCGTTCGTATCTCCAGTGCTTTGCTTTGCCTTGGCTATTTTTTTTGTTCGTCCATTCCACAAGGTAAGCCTACACGTACGTACGATTTTACCACGGAATTGAACTATGGTCCAAATTCTCTCAAACTGTAATGATCTGTGCATGTGCTGCTGGTGCTGGTGCTGGCTAATACTTATTGCATTACATGAGAAAATCATAAATTGACAGATAAGAGGCAGTTGAGTTGACTTGACAAATTTTGTGTGAATCGGCTAATCTATCATTTCCTTCAAATTGGCCTTATCTTGCACAAGCAGCAGCAGCTCATGTCCAACTTCTATGACATCCCATATGGTAGGCATTTGTGTTTAGTTTAGCATATTGGTTCCAAGAAAAACTAGTGGATGACTAATGACGCAATTTGCATCTCCTGGAACGAAGAAGCAAACGCTCAGCTTGCTGACCTTAGCACAGCATAGTACATTTTTTGCTCAGTTTCTGTTTCTGTAAGCAAATGTAATAATAAAAGTAATCACACTTTACCCCTGGCTCTCATGTGTTATGAAAGTGCAAGGCAAAAAGATGATTCATACAGGTTTGATGTGTAGTTAAGTTAAAACATAGTTTTGCATTAGATGCATTGACGTAATTTCATTTCCCA
>WJEZ01003157.1:0-11470 GCA_009869925.1 Thalassaphorura encarpata
CATGTTATTTTGCTCCAACGACGTATACATTTGCTCCAAGCTAGAAAAGGAAGGAAAAGTTGCCCACTTGCACGCATAAAACTCATAAAAAGTTTCAACTACGTCTTTTGCTGCTCTCCCAATCAAAAATCCTTGGAGAACCGGACTCGGGCTCGGGCCATGACATAATCGAGGGAGTCATCAGCTTCAGGACAGAAGAGATGAGATTAGTCGAGGACTGTCTGAGAAAAACCAGGCAATATTCATCCATGCTTCTTCCATTTCACGTCAGCCAGAGGATAACCCTATCCCTAACCCTAAACCCCCGCCATGGCACCCACTTAATTCTCACTCAAACTAGAAATTGCGAAATCTCTCCAGCTCCAGCTTCCCAACCAACCAGGCAACACTCAGCTTCACCAAAGTACATAAAACAAATAGTGACGCGCAGTAATCCTCCCTACCACCATGGATGTACAAAGTACAAATCTCATCCAGTCAGTTAAGTCCGAGAATCATGATCTTTAGTCCATCCGTCGGACATGTGAAATAGTCGAACGGACATTTTATATCCTCCCCACCCACCAAGGACCACCTCGACTTAAAAAATCCAAACACGTTTTTAACTTCAGACATCATTTGCATAAACATCTTTTCATCCATCTACACAGCTAAAGAAGATTAACTTTGCAAAGACTCCGACTTCGGAGTCTAAACTCCATCTTTGTCTTTTCATTCTCATTTTACAATCCTATTCTCATTGGTTAGCTTGGCTAAAAGTTCGCACGCTCAGCTCAGAGACCGCCTAAGACGCAGAATGCGTGCGTACGCATAAATCATACATTTTTGAAAATCTCCAAAAACAGTTTCCCCATCCATCAAAGTATTTTTACATTAAAAATTCAACTCCGACGCCAAGAGAAGACAGTCAGCAGCGGAAACATTGTGCAAATCCTTTTCATGTCGCAATCCAATCTCGGATATTTCCGCTTACCACCAGTGACTCATACTAAATGCTAATCTGTCCTAGTCTTACTATTGCTAAGGAGCAACATCAATAAGGAAATTCAAAAATGCAAATCAGGAAACATACGTTATAAAATAAATCGTACGGTACAGAAAATGTCCAGAAAAGATTCATTCTACGCCACAAAATCAAACGAGTTCCAGCCCGTCATTCAATTCAGACTAATACCCAATCGCAATGCGAATGTGGGTGTGCTGCTACGTTGATGGTGATGGCCATGCTATGCTATGCTAAGCTATGTTGAATGATGACAATAAAAAATACAGCAAGGTAGGATACAACAGGTATTCAAAGAAAATGCTCCTTCAGCATCCTTGCAAAAAAAAGAGCTGGTGGTAAATTAATGCCCTACTACCCAGTGAGCCATCGTACCAGTTTCCTTTCCTCCCATCATCTGCATCAGCATCATCAGGATAAAACATTCTCTCCGCATCGCAATTTCACCTCCATCCATTTAAGCTTTCAAAAACTAAACGTCCTCCAAAAAGCTTCCTGATGCCATGAATGCTGAATGAGTGAGTGGGAAAAACATTGTTGTTGAAACCAAATTTTATTCATCCATCCTATAAACCGCGCGCTTCAGATCGACGGACCGAAATCTTCACTCTCTCTTGTCTATTCCCTTAAGCTCCACCACAAAACTTCAACATGAGTTTGGATCATTAAATCTTCACAACGCAACAAACCTTTCCTCCCATCACATCTCCACATCTCATGTTCTACTCCTGCCCTGCAATTTTACAATACGATCCGGTTTTTGCTCCATCCTTCCCATCCTCATTATTGCCATTCTCATCTCATTCAATCTTTCTCCCCACATACTTTGTTTATGGGACAAGGGAACGTCTTCAACTGCTACACGCTCAATTTTAACTCTACTAGCCACTTAGCATACAAGGAGGTATTAGGAATAGGTTTCTACTCTTGTGATCGTGATGAACAGAATATTCTTCTAATAACATTCAATTCAAAATTTTAAATACAGACCAACAAATTAAAACTTCATTAAAACAAAATTTCTTTAATTAAAACAGTCTAACCAAAAAACCTAGAACATTTGAACCGTTTGACAAGAGAATGGAAAAGAATTAACTGCCGTCGCTCTTAGCGAGCCTAACGATTACCAAATCATGGATTAGTGGGCAAACAAGGCAAGAGAACTGATGCTGTTAGACTAGACTAGACCTGTTTGACCAACATTCTCTTCATCTTCTTTACTCATAATAATAAATCTCACGTATAAATCATTGGACATTGCATCCTATTACTCCACAACATTACACACACACACACATGGCATTGCCAGGCAGTTTCCCAGCTCACTTCACTCCTTTCACAGAAAAAGTAAGGTAATTTGATTAAATTATTCCTTCCGACTTTGTATCTCATCTCATCATTTCCCAACTCTTTACTACTTATTATTTCGCTTAGTTGTTTTGTTATCCTTCTCTCATCTTCTTCTCGTATCTTGTGTGGACATACCACCTACATTGCATTGCATGGCATTACTACTAAACTACTCACAATTCCACACGCTTCTGAATTTATACATATTTTAAATAATACGATGACAACTCGGCTCGTCAAATAGCCTTCGCAAATTTTCTCAATGGAAGTAAAGTAGTAGTGAGACATGGAAACTTGGCTCAATTCAAGGTCGGTTTCCCTTCTAACACAATTTCTTTTACAGAGATGGGATGGGAATGTATGAAGAAAGCAAAGCATGTCATAAATCTACACGAGGAGCAGAGCAAGATGAGGAAGGAAAAAAAATGATTAAATTACTCCGTTTGATCGCCCGGGAGATCGACACCTGTACTTCACCACCACGTGGCTAATGAATTCTACTTCGCAGTTAACCTTAGTTTCTGCCTCTGACTCATGCCAAGGATCCATGTTTTGCCTAACTACGTTGTGAATTCTGATTTGGAGTAAAAATATCGGGTGCACTATTGAAATCAAGAATTATACCGACTTGATCTTTGGATTTGTTAAAAAAATGTCATTCATTCAGTATTTTTATCAACCTGGATCCAACAACTCCTGGAATCCCGTTTCCGTGATTGATTGGTTAGTTAAATTCCAATCGTGTCCACGTCAACTTCTAATGTTCGCACCTGTGCCGTAATACTGTAAGCCTGAGGACTTCAAGAACATGGAAAAAACTCAAACATGTCTGACTTCAGCCTTGCTTGTTTGCCTGGTTACACGAAACCGGGTTTTACCACCACTTGGTTCTTCTGTTCTGACATGCCTGAGCCACGCACTGCACAAAGTCAGAATCAACCATGCGGGGCGGTGAAGTAAAACGCAACGCAAGACATGTAAAGTAAAATTATAGCAGAGACGTCGTCGTCGCCAATTGAAATACTTGGATTCTACCCAGCCAACCAATCCTTTCCTCTTGTTCTTAACCCGTGAAAAATTTACGAGCCAAGAGGCACAGGAAGAAGAGCAAGACAGACGCGTACGCATACGTACACAGGTGAAATTATGCTAAGCTTAAGCTAGATGTGAAACCAGCATGCGAGACTTTGGATTTCTTCTTCTACAATCGGTCGCCCGCTCAGTTATCTTCCTTCGAAAGTTCAAGTTAAAAACCCTCTTGCATGCATGCATGGATCATATCAAGGTAAGATGAACAAGTAGGTAAAGTAGATAGGCAGGAATTGCCAACGGGGCTCTCTCAAGTTTAACCGAGACCGAGAAATTCAACATCATGAGAATACCATGCGTCCAACCTATGTACAGAATCTTAAGTCAAGAGATAGCTTCAACTTCAGCATGCCTCTAAGTCTGATTCAATCTTACTTAGTCCCCCGGATCCTCGTTCTTATTGGCCCCCCGAAATCTTGAAGCTTCAACCTAATTCTTGCGAATCCCCAACAACCAAGCAACAAGCTAAACCAGTACCGTAGCAGCTTAAGAATCGCATGCCTATCTGCCATAGTAATTGCATAGCCAACCATACCAGTACATAACATTGCGTCTCCTCTCCTGCTGTTGTCGGCTAAGTTAAAAAGTAAACCGGACTGCAATTTAAATTCCCATCTTCTTGAGATCAAATTTATTCTGCTCCATCATTCTGGGTCGGACTTTGGCTCGAATAATAGCAGTAGTAGCCCAATATTTAGAGCAGGAAGGAAAAAGGCTGGCTCATGGTAGAATAAAAATGTAAAAAAAGAACCTTATCAAAATTAAAGAAAATCACGTGCTGTAGAGATAAAACCTTGCAAGCAGGCAGGCAGGCACCTTCACTATGGAGTAGGAGCAAAAGCAACCTGTACTTTTATTTGACAAAGCCAAAAGTACACAACGATTGAATTCAATGGAGCATAAAAAGAATTCAATACACGACATGGTTAGATCTGAAGGAAACCCGGAACCCCTCCCAAAATACCATGATGAAACCATAAGTGAGTGAAAAAGAACTCCGCCTGTCTCTAACAAGTTAGACTTTTAAAAGTCTCTTACAGAAATGGAACTTTTTTTATATATTATTGTACAATGTAATCATTCAACCCTTTTACCTGTCCTACCTTAGCCTTAAATCCGTGCAATGTAGCAATGCAACAATAAAATTCCCTTTACCACATCATGATCATTCCATATGGTCTGCCTGTGCCATGGCAAAGACAAGACAACGATAAAGGGAAAGGAGAATTTTCAAGGAGACTGACTATTATGAATTGGCCACTAGCGATTATTCTTTTTAACTCAACTTGACCTTAATGACACGTGCAAGTTTGACGAGTTGAAAATTAAATCACATGATGTAATCAAAAACCGCCAGCGTCAGGGTCTCCTACCACACCGTTTATTACCACCAGGGTCTTTTCTGAAGGATATCGTAACATAGCTAATAAAATAATAATAACACACAGGGTCTATCCCTTGTAGTGTAGTCAGGATTCGTGCAATGCACACACTGGCATTGCCATTCCTTTTTGCTACTCCACAGCACTGTCCCTTCAGGACTTTCTCCATTCCCTCGAGTGAAAATCCTAGACCCTTAAACGTAAGACCTCCAAGGTATTTTTGCCTATTCTACTGTACGTGTACAAAAACTGTTCAGGAACATGTTTTTCGCCGACCATGATCCATTGTATTGTCGCAGCCATGGGATAGGAACCCGTCTATTGTGAGACTAGTATATAAAAAACCCAAAGCAAGCAGTAAAAAAAGAAAGCATTCGTGTGTACTTGTACGTATTGCGTATTATTTGGCTCCGCTGTTCCTATGTATGTACATTCTCAAGAACTAGACCTTCATTATCATTCATTTCATTTTATCATCACGACTATCATCCCATCCCATGGCATAGGAGCAAGTAGGAGCGTTGTTAGTAAAATTGTGCCGGGATTCCTTCCTTTTAGGGAATGAACCAAACGCAGTACGACTCAACGGACGAGGTCACCTTAAGCAGGGAGGCGAGCAAAAATTGAGCAGTCAGTCAGTGTGTGCGGCGGAAATGTATGAATTGAAACAACAGGTAAAACCTTCCCAGCCAGCCACCTACCCACTTTGCTTATTGCTTCCCTCAGCGTAACTCTTTCATTCTGTATACAATAGGATCACATGAGAGATTCTCTACAACCAGGATGAATACTTAACTCCGGCCAGCCATAAATGCTCAAGCTCAGGCCAAGAACGAACGTGGAGAATAGTCAGACAGAGATGAAAACAAGGAAAATGACCCTGAAACAATGTAAATGTGAGCAAAAAGCGGGTAGGCTCCGCGGCGTTCAACTTTGCACCAACATCATGGATGCAATCAGATCCTAGCAACAACTCTTTCTCATGTATCCATGTAATGTGAGAATTTTTAAAGACTACGCCATACAATACACAGACATGGTAAAGTAAAAATCAAGGCATTATTGCCGCCGCCATGAGGTAGACAAAAAGCAAAAGCAAAGTTCCAGTACACGTCGTCGTTGTACAATGCATGTTCTTAAAAAAAACTCGGGGAGTTGTAACCAGGGCATGGTAGTACGAAACCGAACCCCTTGAACGAACCAACAGGTACACTCAGTCAGTCCGTGTCCCTTGGTAAATCCTTATATGCATGAAAAGAACAAGAAATCCAAGAATACATGGACCGAGAGAGAAGGGCAGCAAGTTTCAACATGAAAACCCGGGAGGCATAGCGTCCCGTCTCGTCATGTCCTTCGTCCTCCATGACTGAGTGCACTTTTCTCTATTACCCACCCTTATTTTCACCTTAGCTTTTTACCCTCCATCAAGTTCCAAGGTCTCCCTTCTACCTCCCGAATCCCTCGACTCGGTTCTTGTTGCCCGTCTTCTTCATCTCAACCCATCATAAAAAACTTAAACTACCAACCATTCCCATTCCGAGGAAAAAAATAAATACCCTACCTGGGCATTTTTCCTCCGTGCCTTGGAAAGAAACCTGGTAATCAGGCGGATATTCTTCCCCTCCTACAGGAATGGAATGGAATCCAGGGCAGACAACATAAAGGGAGGGTTTAATAAAATCCGAATATCTGAGTGCGTACAGTTCCAGCCCTTGATTTTCTTTCCTTTGCCTGCTCAAAGCCCAAAGAAGAATGACATGGTCAAAAAATTCCAAATAGGAATTATGTAGTGGGTTTTGAATGGAAAGAGATTTTTGCAAATGAAGTCTACGGACCGAAGAGATTTGATGATGAGATGACGTCTAATTTTGGGCAAAGGATGGCCCCAAGGCCCTCTTCTCAAGACATGCCCAAACGTAATAAGAATGCTCGGGGTAAAAGCAACAGCAACAATGGTTTTGCCTTGCAATTCTAATCCAAAGCTCCCTGCAAAAGGATTTCTTCCCAACCATCATCATCATCATCATCAGCCGAGGAATAGGCAGAGCATTAAAATGATTATCATCACTCATCTCACGGACTCTCGACGAGGACTTTACAAAATACAAGAGAGAGACATTCTGATGCTGATGGCATAACACAACACTCCCTACTGCCTTCATTCCATTCCAACCAAAGCAAAGCAAAGCAAAGCAAAAGCCATGACACTCCGACCAACTAACTAACTACAAAGTAAAGTATGGAATGGATGGATGGATGAAATAATATAATGTTATAAAGTCAAATTGTGAAAGGAAAGGCCTTGGTTCACTTCATTCGCCAATCCAATCCAATGCAAATCCAAACCAAACGGAGCACCATCATCAATGTAATAGAAATCTACAATCTCCGTCGTCGTTAGTCCCGACCGACCGTCAGTTTTATAAAAATGCTTCGCAATTTCAATTCAAAAGGCCCTCACTACTCACTACCCACTAAACAGCCCTCTTATAACCATTGACTAAATTTCATAGCCAAACTGACTGACTACTTCAGTCCAACACAATAGACTTCTATTGCAAATCTCCTTCATCGCCCTTAATTCCCGGCCACTTCGTCGTCAACCCACCAAACCAAGCAGTCAAGAACTTAACCAGACCTTGTACAAAAATCCCATCATCCTTTTCCATATAAAATAAATTCAACCCACGTTCGTGTCCTTCCATCCTATTCCATTGCATTGCAGCAGTACTATGTGCATTCGCATTCAGAATTCGGTCTCAAATAAATAAATCCCGACAACCTTTGAATAAAACTTTTCTTAACCAATCACACGATCTCATTGGGCGGAGCAGAGCTAGGACTAAAAGAACTCTGTCTAAGAATTTCACAATTTACATCATCAGATATGTAAACTCAAAAATCGGATTTTTCTGACTTGATTGTACTACGCAATATTTCTGTTGATAAATCCTAGCCAGCAAGAGATTATAATATTTGTTAAGCGCCATGAAAATAATGGGTATAGCCATAAAATGCCATGCATGAAGCCATCAACCATAATATCCGACCTTCGGATTTATGAATAAGTATTAAGGAACTTGGGCTGTGCTGTCATGGGACGGCACGGCATACACAGCAAAGCATTAGGATTTAGCATTTAGCATTGGTCTGAAAAAACCTGTTGAATCAACCCTTTCAGCGTTTGCTGAATGCTCAAGCTGATATGCAATGCTATGATGTGCTTTGAATTGGAATCTGAGTGAGTGACATGCTTTCATGAGTTTTATTACTACTACTTTAGTTTGGTTTGATTGCAGCATCATACCCATACCAGTCACTCGACTAGTACTCAGCAATAATTGCAAAATTTTTCCTTCCCATGCCAAAGCCAAAGCCAAAGTCTAAGCCCAAGCCAAGTGATTTGACTGACTGTGTCACCTTCATCCACACGGGAGGGGTTCTTCTTGTTTCCCGAGCGGAAAAAGAGGTCAGAGGCAGGCAGGCAGGCAGTTTTGAGTCAGATGATGCTTTGAAGATTTATTTTCCACCCTACCTCCTATAGAATCATCCCAATGAATTTGCAAAGCAATGAAAATAATGGTGCGTGGATCTCTCAGCCTTAAATTTGGTGAAATTTTTAGCTTTAGCCTTCCACTTTACACGGAGTTGGACATGAATTCCCTTGAATGAAGTTAATAGCCTCGCCTCGGCCTCAACCTCACTCGATAAGGAACCATTCACACAGACTACAGACGTGAGCAACTCCTTAAGAACGACAACCATGACTATGACTACGATATGACATATTTAAAGGGAAGATGTGTAATGTCAAAATCAGGCTAGCTAAAACTAACGGCTCATTCCATCCCTACCCTTCAAGCTCCCTCGCTAATGTTCTTTCCCATTGTCATCGTAATAATAATTTCCGTCCAGAAAATCCTTTCCACTTGCTCTTAGGGACCTATTAGTATAACATTCACCTGTCTCCGACCCTTAACGACTTTTCAACTCTCAATTCATTAAGGAAAAAATAAAACTTTACCCGGGAAAAAAAAACTTTACATGCTAAGCTAAACAAAGCCTCCCGAATTGAACACTCTGAGTACTTCGTCCCACATTACCTTTGCATTCTTTCTTATTCTTATTTTATTCTTTCTACTACTGGGAATTAAATGAGTGGAACAAAGTTAACTAGGCTCCGAGAGAAGTCCAGTCCAAGGTCCCGGACCAAACCAACCCTCTACTATTCCATTCCATTTTCATCCGCTCATGACATGCATCCACTTGTGGAAAAAGATAAAATCATCTTGAGTCAGATTAGATTTGACTTGACTCCCCGTCCTCTCCGCTTTCGTTTGAGAAATCCCAGAAAAAGTCCATTTTTGTCCCTATCCTATTTCTACAAGGACTATGTTTAGTGACCCGGAGATAAGTTGTACAAATAGTATAAAATAAAATTCCAGGGTTAACCCATATGAACGGATGACGGATGACACGTAATGGTAAAATGGTTAATATTAATAAGACGAAAGTGCACTTGTTGGGCTGGAGAGTTTGTAGTAGAAACAGGCACGAACTGGTACAATAGTTGTAAGAATTGCAACTGTTCAAAGTCATGACCATCCGTTCCATGCCCGTCCCAGTCCCGACTCAAATTTCATAATAATAATGTCAACATTGAGTATTGAGGGCAATAGCAAATGCTTAATAGCACCTATCCAAAACTCAATCATATGTTTATATGAAATGTAAATATTTTGATTCTCAAGTCATAAAAAGAAAAGAAAGTTTGGGTGAAAGTCGGACCAGTAGGATTTATCATACTCTCCTGGCCTACATCCATGCCCAGTCCCATGCCATATGTGTTAATAATTATAAAACAATTAAACTTTACCTAATAAATGTGCAAGAGCTTTTCCAGGGAATTTGAGCATTGTGATTGGTGGTTCCGGGAGAAGTCCAGGGACACTGTCATCACTATATTCTTGTGTCAAATCCCTTCCAGCCTCAGCAGCTTCTCGAAATGCTTCCAATTTTAATTTTTGGTGTCGTTTGCTCGCCAAATGTTCTTTGATTCGATCTGAGCGAGCTCCAATGGATTGACAACAGAATCGACAAACTAAAATCCTAACTAATTGTCCATCTCGAATAATTGATCGAGATGTAAAATCCACACGATTTTCTGCCGCATATTCATCAACTCCTTTTCGTTTACGACCATTTCCTTTGGTCGGACGTCCACCGTGAGACAAAAACATGACTTCACGACGACGAGCCTCACTCTCTGCTAAAGACTCTACAGATTCACCACGTTTAACAGAAAAATCCCCACAGGTCAAATCTGACCCTGAGTAATTCATTTTGAAATTCGTCCGTCCTCAAATCACAAACAGTTTTAGTCACAAATCCAAGGCACGATTATTGGAAGACACTGATTAGACAGTTTCGTCGGAGGTAAAATAAATACCCGGGTAGTAGGAATTATTGCTACGGAATGTGTGTGTGTGTATATATGTTAGTCGCCCTAGAAAGTTATGCTGGCTGGCTGATGGAATGGACAATGAGTCCTTAGCTTTGGACAGTTTAGGTCAGACTGATGAGAGGATCGGGAATATTTCGGTGTTAAGGAGGAGGGAGGGAGAAATGAAAAAAGGTTGGTTGGGACGTCGACTGTTCACAACCAACTTGTGGGGACCACCGAGTTCAGGTTCCTTCAGATCACAACGAATGCTGCCACTACCACTGATACAACTAACTACACAGGCAGTCGTCAAACCAGGGATTCCCTTACTTGCTTACATTGCTGCTATTCCCATAAGCACAACTAGTTAGGTACTACTACTAAAGTTAACTCGACTCAAGTACTGGCTTCAGTTTGTCAGTCTGTCCAATTGCAAAAACACTAACTAATAAACTAGGTTGGCACTTGGCTTTAGCTAACTAGTGTCCACTGCTATTCGGGTAACTAACTGAACTGACCGACAAACACAGGCACAATACAAAACAGATATGAAATCATGAAACTCGTAAAAATATTTGGAGAGTTGCTAGCAGTCGACTTTGTTTTCGGCATATCAAAAGAAAAGCCCATATGTCCTAGTTAATGACAATACTCATCATAACAATAATCAGGAAGTTCGGACCGTTTGCAGGCCTCAGGCAAGGGTAATTAGTCCGAGAAATAAATTCTTAAGACAGACTTAGGAAATTCCTAAACCCTTATCTCCCGTCTCAAATGCATTGCGTGTCCCTTCGGATCAAATTCTGCTTATAATCCGTGGAATAATTTTCAAATCCCATTTGGAAAGTTTCATACGTACAAAGTCGAATAATATTTTGATGACTGTGACTGTACTGAGCAAGTCACGTCATTTTATAACATTTAACTCATTTAGTCATGAATTGACTTTCACTTGCCACCAAATGAACATACACGCCTGCATCTCTTAAAATAACCGAATTTAGTCAGCCTTAATAATATGAAATAATGATAGGAAATAAAGCCTAGGCTATGTTGCAATACTAATGAACTCAAAACCCTGGTCGTAAGCATAGCGGGTAGGATAGGATAGGAATGAAATGGAAGAGGAACAGGAGGAGTAGCAACTTGTTGATTAGATTATGCAGTTGAATCGTCAAGTCTGGATGTCATTGGACGCAAGAG
>WJEZ01003158.1:0-11468 GCA_009869925.1 Thalassaphorura encarpata
ATTGGCAAAAAGTAAATTACTGCCGTTAATTTCACGAAAAGTGACAAAGTACGAGTGAAAATGAGGACTATAGATATAGCTTTATTGAGGAAGATGAGTATCTTCCTAATTATTCTATCACTGAGTATTACTGATAATAATAACTATTCTTCGAAAATATAAGAAAGCTTTCGCTTAGCCATTAGAATTGATGATAATCCATACGGAGTAGGTGATCATGTATGTGAGCTTATTCGTAAATAATGCCATGGAATTTTTTTTAGTATTGTAGTACTTAGTAAAAATACTATTGGCTGTGGTTTAAAATTATTTTAAACATTTATTTCTCTAAACTCTTGAGTCTTTTTTAAATGAAAATCCAAACTTTCTTTTTATTGTTGCAAACACGTTAGAAATTTTCATGAACTGTAATAATTAACCAAATCGTTTAAATAATTATGAGCAAAACAGTTTTGTACAACGCATTATAAAATAGTGCAAAACTAGTTTGATGATGATTAATGGATCTGCTGTGAGGGCCACTTCTCGACTTCCTTGTGAATATTTTGTAATTTTTTTATTATGAGCCTTTTAAAATGAACATGGAATTAAAAGCTCATGTGATAAATCATCAAACTTGCAAATCTTCAAGATAACTCCAAGTAGTATAATCAATTGAGTATAGATGACTAAAAATAGAATGACCGGAAGAAAACTTCCCATATTGAACGTTTTGATTATTGCACGATTCATGACAGGAATAGGCACGTTGAATTCAAACTCTGGATCGGGCAAGGCAACAATTTTAATTTGTTGTCAAATCAATGAAAAGCCATTCTTGCTAATATTGATCAGAAATCATTTAATACAAACGAGTTCCTTGAAGGGATGCAGATTTACACTGCAAAATTGTAAAGTACTTTGTAGTCAATCCATTTCGTTGTTCCATCTTTAGTTATCATAGGATAAGTACATGTAACTAATAATTTCCAGATTAAAAAATTCCACTGGGGTTCGATGTGGACCAATGTTTAACAAAAAATGCAGTGGAGCCTGGAAATACAGATGCTGTAGCCAGTGGGGATACTGTGGTGATACGATTGAATATTGTGAAGGTGGGTGTCAACCTAGCTGGGGGATTGGATGTTGGTCAAATGGTAAATGAGATTTTAATTTCAAAAATATAGAGAAAATGTTGAATTAATTCGTAATTTATGGCATGGAATTTATTGTATTGTAGTAGAAAGACTAATATGGCAAATAAATTGGTTGTAGTTTAAAATTACTACGAACATTTCTGTAAACTCTTGAGTTCTTTTAAATTAAAATCCAAACCTTCGATTGCAATTCGTTTTTAATCAATCAATCAATTATTTAATCATTTGAGCAGAAATGATTAAAAATAGAATGGCAGGAAGAAAACTTCCCATATTGAATGTTTTGATTATTGCACGATTCATGACAGGAATAGGCACGATGAATTCAAACTCTGGATCGGGCAACTCAACATTTTTTATTTGCTGTCGAATCAATGAGAAGCGATTCTTGCTAATATTGATCAGAAATCATTTAATACAGACGAGCTCCGTGACATAACAGGATGCAAATTTACCATTTACACTGCAAAATTGTAAACTACTTAACCCATTTCGTTGTTCCATCTATAGTTATCATAGGATAAGGCTCTGAATTTATAACAGTAAAGCTTAAGTCCAGGTGTAACATATTTAACACAATTTTGTTAGGCTTTTTGATTATTTAGAAGATCAAAATTGGAAATTATGAGAAATAAAAGACTCACAAGGAAAACCAATTTCTGTGGACGATATTAAATTATTGCATGATGGATTGTACCGAATGTAATTCAATAATGAAAGTTACATTTAAAATTTAATTTGATTTGTTTCGTGGAAGTCTTTTTGCCAGTCGTCATCATAGGAGTAAGTTTGGGTAGATGCCTTGGAATTTTATGTTATTGAAGCTTCATGCAACAAATTTCGCCAGGGTTGCACGTAACAGCATCTTTGAACTCTTCTTCTGGAGGGAGACAAGGTCCCTTAACACATGCCTTTGGACAACTTGGCCCTTGCCCAGGCGGAGGCTTCGCATCTGTTGAACAAACCAAGTATAGCTAATGAGTACTGAATAAATATTCATTAAAATTAGACAGCGACGTCCATTGATCCAACGATTCACTTAGCAAATTCAAAAGCTAAAATGTTACCTAGAGTAGCACACAGCAAGGAAAACGCAGCGATGGTCAACACAACACAATCCTAGCCTTTGAATTCATGTCTTGTCCGTTTTGTTCCTTCCTAATTGAAGAATCAGATGTGAATGAAAATGTAAGATTGGTTTTGCTTTTTTATACGTTTTCCAGCGCCAATAACATGTTGAGGTGTGTTTTCTTGTAACGGGTTCATTGATCTCAAGGCTACGCATGTTTTCAAAATTTTGTGCTAATTAAGTGCTAAGAGTTCAATTACATAGACCGAAAACATAAAAACATGGTTCACTTCCTGGTTTACTTAAAGTTAATTGACCTCAACAAGCATGACGAAAATATTTTTTATTTTCACCTTTAACTAAATTTGATTGGCCTAAATAAGCATGGCAAAAATATTTTCTTCTAGCTTTACAAAAATCAGATTCGTTAGAATAAATAGGTTTAGATGAAATTGAAGATGTTTTTCGTCATTTCTTTACGAAGGCGTTTGATTCAGTGTTTGGAGATGTACATGGTGAAACATGAACTTCTTCCAAACTTTGTTATCGAGGTCAATCAGCTTTTGCAAACCAAAAAATAAAAAATATTTTTGACGTGTTTATTACGGCCAACGAGGTTTAAAGCAGGAAATGGAAACTATTCTTGTTAAATGCTCTGATGTCAGGGTTAACTGTTATTAGTAAAAAAAAAGATTACCATTTCTTTATAATCCGGATATTTTTTTATTTGAAAAATTTCAACCAAAATTGCAACTTTTGATTTTGACAGGAATGAGAGTAGAAAAAGTATGTAGGGTCAACAAGTGACTAACATGTCCAAACTTTCAGTTATGCAGAAACAATTTAATGCAACTAGTCATTCTTAGTTTTGGCAGTTTTGGCAGAAATTAATCGGAATAAAATCATTTAGACATTAAACTAATACGTAATACTCTCAGGTATTATGTTTTTAATCAGGAATTGTACCTAAACCTCCTGTTCCATTTTTGTTTTCCATATTCAATAAATATCATAAATATAAGGTGGGTGGGTTAAATGTTTGACTGTCACTGTTCCATAATATTTTCAAATTCTATTTTTCTTCTTTCTTGAAATTTTTGCAATACAGCATTACATGAACATACAAGATTTAACAAGAGTTTCTATAAACGCTAGAGAATAATTTGAACAGAAAATTCATTTCCATAGTTAGAAATAATTGACTGACTAGAAAACCTACTTTTAAACTTAATCACTGCATAGTACTTAAAACTATTAATTTCCAGATAATAAAATTCCAGTATTTTATTCCAGTATTAACACCAGTTATTTTATGCAATCAAAGGTAAAACAACTCAGTAATGTCACTCTAAGCTTAACAACAGTATAGTGGCCAAGTTAACAAGTAGGGGAATTATTATTGACCAATTTTTTTAAATAATTATGAGCACAACAGTTTTGTCCAATGGATGATAAAGTGCAAAACTAGTTGATTCTTGAATGACGATGAATGGATCTGCTTTGATAGCAACTAGTTGAGAACTTTGTAAATATTTTTTCAACTTTTTAATATGAGCCTTTTGAAATGACCATTGAATTAAGAACTGACGTGACAAATCATCAAACTTGCCAATTTTGACAGCTCCAAGTATAATCATTTGAGCAGAAAACTCCTTTGTTTATTTTTGTAAAATTTAAAATTATTTTATATGTTGCAGTGAGTAAATATCAGAATTTATGTATGCTTATGGGATAAAAGTTAAATTCCAATTAGTTCGGCTGACCTCAACCTTGTTCATCTTGGTTCCCATTAATTTGAAAATTAAAAGCGGTGCGTCCATTTTGCTACAGACGGTATTACCTGAGGTAGTCTTATGGTGGAGAGTTTCGTGACTAATTAATCTCATGACGCAAACGCAACTCTCTTTTTCGCAATAAATGAAATGATAATGTACGACTGCAAAAACCAAGCAAATATAAGACAGTAGAGACTGAGATTCGATTTTTTATTTCATCCGGTGCGAATAATTGCAAAATTTACAGCTGAATTGACACAATTAAATTGACTGATACTGAATGATTTGATATGGTTATCTACTGACTAGGTATTCCTTCATATATTACAATAATAGATAAATGATGGATTGGCCAATTTACTTTTGTGATAAGCACACTTCTGGTGACACATTTTAAATGACACTGCCCGGACTTGGACATTCGACCTTCATAGCACTTCAGCCTCATAGGGAATTCAGAAATCTCGAGAATTAGTATTTGCAAAAGTTTGAACAATGCTTCGCGTCATAATTTGCATAATTGCAGTCTTTCTTGGAGGAATTTGTTATTCACTTCCTTTAGTGTTGGATCCAACCGTCAATCATGGTAGGAAATTTTGAGAATGAACTTATTTCGTTGTAAAATATACACTACTAATCAAATCAAATTTCTGTTAAGGCATTCAAGACCAAGATCCCCCAATGACCTTCTTGGGATTTTTCAACAATAAATTGTGGTATATTCAACGTATAAATGTAAAGCAACATTTCTTGAAAGTTCAAAGTTCACACCAAATCATAAATGGAAAATTACTAAAAGTATCTCTGCTCCAGACTGCCCAACCTGATGCCCGACGTTCGTGTGAAACTGGTGGAATGAATTTGGCTCGATTTGATAACCACGCTGAGCTCCAATTTGTTTACAATAGAACTACACCTGAAGACAGTATGTTCAAAAATATAAGAAGATATCATTTAAACTGAAATGGTAAAATGCGGTACTAAAATTATGATTGATCTTAGGTCCGGCTTGGTCAGATGGTGCAGTTAAAGAGGATATTTCTGCTTACACATGGGCTGGAGCAAATCCTGCTCCAATTACAGGAAACGTCACTGTCACCTTTGATGCTCGAGTTGGGCTAGCGATTGTCCGAAATGATGCTGTAGCCTCAAGTAGCCTTGTGTCTGAACCCGTTTTGAATTTACACTACTTCGTGTGCTCAGCAAGTTTGTAAAAGGGAAGACTCCACAACAAATAATCATCGTAATTTGTTTTGTGCTAACTTTATGTAAGACTATACCGTCGTATACTTTCAAACATTTAATAAATCAAAGTACGTCAGGAATTCAAGACTTTAGCCTAACCCTATGCTTATGCGTAAATGGCTTAGGAGACATGACCAAATGACATCATATAGTCACACTCACATCAAAAAAGTAAATGCAAGATATATACGAGAACTACTAGTATATGTGCGTAATGAATGTTCTCTGATTAGGCAGACCAAAAACTACAACGGGATATTCGCATATAAAGAAAACGTGGTTTATATTATGAGGCTGGGAAACCACAATTTTCCGTTTCGACGTTTCGTTTTCCTGGATTCCCATTCCACAGGCAAAATATAGAGTCATTCACCACTTTCTGATAGTTTTGGTTAACTTAACTTCAAGTAAAGCTCCAATGCAGTTCCCCTTTCTCAATAATAATTAATCGTTTAAACGTTATTAATATTTTCCTTTCGCAATTTCTAAAACTTCTACCCAAAGTGCAATGGCAATGGAAATAGTCAAAATGGTTCTAGAAAAGACTGATATGGTCAGGTATGCAGGGAAAGTAAAACCATATTCAGTCAAATTGTCCATTCGTAAAGAAACATTTGAATTAATTTGCACTCCAATCCGAGCAGTAAGACCGAATGTGGAATGCGTGAGTAAGTGTGGCACAACACAATTTGAGTTTTTTTATTTCTAATTAATTTTTTAACTATAGTCAGCATTGGTGAAATCAAGGAAATTAGACCTGGGAAAGATTCGAAGGATTTTCAGGGTTCAACAGATGGGAAGAGATGCAATGCAAATAAATGCTTTGTGATATTTTATGGAACAGAATTTTGTCTCAAGTCTTTGTCACTCTGTGGTAATTTGCTGCAGATTTTTTTTTAATTTTAATTTAACTCATATTTTTTTGTTAACTTTACCAGTGGAGTCGGATAAACGAACATCCACATTGTCATTTAGTAGAGATAAAGAAGATAACTTGATTCCAAGTTTACTCAAGGGGTTGAACCTTCTTTTGAACCAATCCATATCATATCCAACCAAGCTAAATATTTGGGTTCAAAAATCTTTCCAGAGTATGAGTCTAAATGGAATGTAAGCATTGACAGATTTATTAGTTAATAAAATTCTACAGATAATCAAAAAATGATATCCTTAATTTAGAATTACTTTGAAACAAATGACAAACAACTACATGACTAAAGTGAATCTCAAAGTTCCAATGGATAGACTGACTGAACTTTTTGAAAAACACGGCGAAGGGTTGACATATGGACTTAAATTCGAAGGATTCTTGAATCTCACCAAAGAATTTCTTCACGATCAACAAGTATGTTTAAAAAAATCCATGAAAAGCTAATGGTTGCTTGTACATATTATTAATTATGTGTGAGTTCATTTTTCTAGATATTCACAGATTGCTTTGGAAAATATTCTTTAAACTCAAAGCAGTTATCCATGGAAGGGTTTGAACAATTCTTAATACACGAGCAAGGCCCTTGTACAATTTTAAAATATCAAAATGTCAACTCATCTATTCCTGCTGAAATTCTCAATGAATATTTTAAATTGGATGGTGAAAAATATTGTCTAACCCTCAGCAAGGTAAATTTTAATAAGTTTTTAGATAAAACTTGTAGACTTTACATTAACTTGGATTAATTCGGATCTAGGCTGTGGATTTTCTATTTTCCAAAGATAACCAAGTTTGGGACACTCGGTGTGATAAGGTTTATCAAGATATGACCCAACCATTGGCACATTATTGGATTGCTTCTTCTCATAACACGTAATACATAGAATACGTTAATTCCCAGGATAAACCATAGTCATATAAATTATGTTATTACAATATTTAGATATTTGACGCGTGATCAATTTGCATCTGAATCTTCCGTTGAAACTTATGTCCGAGCCTTGCGGCAAGGTTGTCGATGTATTGAGATAGACTGTTACGATGGATCGGATGGACCAGTTGTTTATCATGGACTCACGTTAACCACCAAAATTTCTTTTCTGGATGTACTGATCGCTATTCGAGATAACGCGTTTGTGACCTCTGAGTAAGTAAAAATGTGGCTAAATGCGACCAATCTAATAACAAGTCGAAAATTTTCGTACATTTATAGGTATCCTGTCATCATCAGCATCGAAAACCATTGCAGTGTGAAGCAACAGAAAATAATGGCGAAGAAATTTATTGTGTGTAAAAGAATTACTTAAATATTAGCCTAATAGTAAATTTTTATTTGATGTTTTTCCCTTTATTAGGAAATCTTTGGCCAAACACTAGTTACTCAGCCCCTTTCAGACAAAGAAATTCAACTCCCATCCCCTGAAACCCTGAAATATCGAATTATCCTCAAAGGAAGGAAATTATTAACAGACGAAAGAGAGCGTCTAGCAGAAGAACAGCAGCTCGACATAAGTCCATTGGATATTAATTTGTCTGATGCTAAAAAAACGGGGAAAATGTATTTGCAAAATCCATCGGGAAAGTGGGAACCACATTTTTGTGCATTAATATTTTGGCCAAACATTAGTTACTCAGCCCCTTTCAGACAAAGAAATTCAACTCCCATCTCCAGAAGCATTGAAATATCGAATTATCCTCAAAGGAAGAAAATTATTAACAGACGAAAGAGAACGCCTAGCAGAAGAACAGCAGCTCGACATAAGTCCGTTAGATATTAATTTATCTGATGCCAAGAAAACGGGAAAAATGTATTTGCAAAATCCATCGGGAAAGTGGGAACCACATTTTTGTGCATTAATTGCAAACAAATTGCGCTACTCTGCAATTGAAGGGACAAAGTCCAATGAGCACGAGAGACCAGACTATTCTACAATTGTGTGTTGAATTAAATTTCGTAAAATGAAATTATGCCAAGGCTAAGCTCTAATTTTTGATACAGGTCGTAAATGAAGAATTGCATTTCAAAGAAAAATGGTTTCACGGAGAAGTGGCTGGTGGAATGAAGGAGGCAGAGAGAAGAGTCATAGCTTTTAACGTCGAAGGCTGCTTTCTAGATCCGAAATAGCACAAATTGTCCTGGAGAATATACATTTTGCCTCTTGTGTGTAAAAATTACTAACTCTCTAAAATTTTACATACCAAAAAATGACCTTGACCTTAACATTTTGATACAGGTCGGGAGGCCGAGCTTATAACTTGAGAATTGAATCAAAACTAGACCCAAAAACTGGACAGCGATTATTCTACTTGGATCCTAAAACAACATTTGATAGTTTGTACCTCCTTGTTAACCATTATCGCAAAAATTCATTGGATGCAGCAGTAATGATTTGAATATGAGAACGAATTTTGTTAAAATTCTCTAATTCAATTAATTTTACTTTGCAGAAATTCACAATTCAAAGATTTACTGAGCCAGTTCCACCGCCTGATAAACATGAAGAAGAATCTTGGTTTCATAAAAATTTGGATCGGGCTGGAGCAGAACAAGTTTTGGCAAATTTTCCATTCACGGGTGCTTTTCTAGTGCGCTACGCGGGAGAAGGAACACGCTTTGCCATATCTTTTCGGTTTGTGCAAATAAAACTACTTTTTCATGTGAATATTGATATTTTTCTATTAATTATGACACTAGGATTGACAAATTAATTAAGCATTGCCGAATCAATGAAGATGGACGATTGCTCATGGTGTCCACCAGAAAATTTGAAACGATTTCTGACCTTGTCAAATATTACAGCGAGCACTCATTTTACAAATGGGTCAAATTATCTCATCCTGTAACTCAAGAATCAAGAAGAACAAGCAACGAGTCACCGACGGTAAGTATGATTCTAAACTTTATTTTAACTGAAATTTTAAATGCAATAATTTCTTTAGACTCCGACGGAAGTCATGACTCATCCAGGATATTTATGCACAGTGGAAGTTCTTGTCCGTGCAATTCGTGACTACGTTCCAGACAACCCGACCATCAAGTTGACGTTCAAAAAAGGAAATCTGATTAACAATGTTGAAAAATTACAGGGAGAATTTTGGAGAGGGGATCTAGGGGATCAAATTCAAAAATTATTTCCAAAGAGTTACGTAGAAACCATCGAAGTTCCTGATTCTCCTTTTGGAGTTCAAAAAGGATATATTGACATTGGGCTATCCAAGGTTATTTCTAATTCGGATAAAGATATTTATGCACAGTGGAAGTTCTTGTCCGTGCAATTCGTGACTACGTTCCAGACAACCCGACCATCAAGTTGACGTTCAAAAAAGGAAACTTGATTAGCAATGTAGAAAAATTACAGGGAGAATTTTGGAGAGGGGATCTAGGGGATCAAATTCAAAAATTATTTCCAAAGAGTTACGTAGAAACTATCGAAGTTCCTGATTCTCCTTTTGGAGTTCAAAAAGGATATATTGACATTGGGCTATCCAAGGTTATTTCTAATTCGGATAAGGGACTACCGTTCATTGTTGCCATCTCGGGGTCAACACGCCCATTCTATGCGGCAGTGACTTCTGAAAGTGCTGCCAAGGAATGGGAATCAGACTATTAATAAAGCTTATGAGGAAATTAAAATACCTACGGCGTCTAAGGTAATCCAATTAGGAAATTCTCAAGACTGGAGTAAATTTATATTCTGAAATTCAGGTTAAAAAACCAGAAAAAAAATCCAAGATTGCCAGCGAACTTTCACAACTAATTGTCTATGCTGGAGCAATTGCAAAATCATTGCCGTCGGAAATTCGTAGAAATGGACGTGTTTTTAATAAAATGGTCAGCTACAGCGAAACCGTTGCGGAAAAGCTAATCTACTCTGATCCCAATTTCTTCGTTTGGTTTACACAAGTACGATAAAACTTAAAGATTTAATTTTTAAATGAGGATTTACGAATTACAAACTTATCTTAGGTTCAATTAGCAAGAATTTTTCCAAAAGGATCTCGAATCGATTCGTCAAATTATAATCCAAGTACATTTTGGAACATGGGTGCACAACTGGTAGACTTTAAATTACCAAACGCCAGGTAAATAATAAAATTGTTAATCTGTGTATTTATATTACTATTATTTGTTTCATTTCACTAGAAAAATACATGCAAATCAATCGTGGAAAATTTAGACAAAATGGCAACTGTGGCTACATTCTCAAACCAGAATTTCTATTAAATGGTGAATTCAATCCAGACGATCCTAAATATTTAGAAACTTTCAATATCAAACCACTCAAAATGCAAATCAGGGTATGGTCGACGGAAATCTAAATTTTTCAGCTATATTTGTATTGAACGAAGACATCATTTCATTTCAGGTCATATCAGGGAGACACGTTTATAGATCAGATAAAGGAATCATGAGTCCTTTCATTGAAATTGAAATCATTGGTGCAAGTTTCGATTGTACAAAGGAAAAACTTCGAACTCGAACAGTTGGTAAGTTCGCATTACCCTTGACTAACTGAATTTGAAGCATAAAATAAAATATGTATTTTCCCTTAGTTGAAAATGGACTCAATCCTTTCTGGAACGACAAATTTATCATTGAAGTTAAAAATCCACCATTAGCACTAATTCATTTCTCTGCAATGTCCGAAGACACGTTTGAAGACGCCAAATTAATTGGGGAGAATACATACCCGGTAAGATTTTGTGTTATTGCTATTATTATTTGATATTTATTACTATAAATAGGTGACCTGCTTGCTCCCTGGATATCGGAGCGTGCCCTTGCTGAATGGTTACGGCGAAGAATTACTATCTACAATCCTGATTCATTTGAGCTTTGAGTAGTAGCACTACCAGTAATTTGTAATCTGCGTCCAGAACTTGAATTCGAATTTTCTAACAAATAAATAATACTACTTATTGCGTATTTTCATGTGAATTTACAGTCTTATTGCTCTGCCCCCTCATTTAATAAGTGAATTAATAAAAGAAAAAGCTGGAAAACGCAAAGACATGACGTCATTTTGATATTGATTAATGTGTTGGTTGAAACTGCGGTGCGGTTGTGATAAAGTCTTTCCACCTCTCATGCCAGCACGCAATCAAAGTATGGACCAGATAATGGTCTAAATTAAATACAAGTATTGAGCTCATTCACTGGGTGACGAACTACAGAGCTCTACATAAATAACCCAGAATAGTTATAAACATTTCTCATTTCTCACACTTCCGTGTTTTATTGGAGTTTTATTGGAACCTGGCGTAAAGCTGGGATGTGGAATATAATGTACGTGTTTGTTCCAATCCAGGCC
>WJEZ01003159.1:0-11455 GCA_009869925.1 Thalassaphorura encarpata
TCAACCCTGGAAGGACATCCTTAATTACTTTTCATACCTCCTGGGCTCTACATTCTGAAGATGTACTTTGTAATGTGGATTGCATGGTTAACGCGCTATGCTCAATTGACTTTACACACATAAATATTTCCAACCAACCTGCTTAAACTTCCATTACTTCCACATTAGTCAATTTCCCTGGTGGACTCTCATTGTAAAAATGGGAGGGTTCCTTTCCTTCCCAACCGTTTTATTACTCAAACTGTCCAACAACTAATCAGTTAACTTATCCCACTTCCTCCTTACAACTCATATTATGATTATTTGTGACGCAGCCTTTTAACCAAGGCAAGTAGCCTTAGCCCTTGTCATGTAATGTAGTAGGTGTGTGCCTTATGTTAATACCTCCTTCTCTACTCAAAAAATTTAATGACTCCCTTTTAACAATAACTTATGTATTCCCCGGAAAGGACCCGTCCATGAAGTTAACCTCGGCTAAAATGAACTGAAAAACATTTGGTTCTTAAATCTTCAAATATGATCCTCAGCCCAGCTGCCTCATTTTGGCTTTGAATTTCACTTTTCAAGGAAACCGATTCGTTATACTAACACTACGGGTAATTTCATTTTAATTTTTAAAAGTTGGGTGGGAATATTGCATATTGACCTTTCTCATGTGTTGCTAATTTTATATTTTCTGAAATAAGAAACTATGCTTTACCGGATTGTAGTCAACGTAGAGAACGAGCAACGAAAGAAAAAAGAAAGGACGATGGTAATAAAAATTAGAAGTTCGTTTTTTGCTATTGCAGGACACTTCAAATTGGGTTTAATTTTTTATGGAGCGTTTGGACATGGCTTCAGCATAAATTATTTGAGCCCTTTAACGCTTAACGGAGTGTGAGGTGGATTTAACTGATTCCAGTGAGATAATTGTCTAATGTAAATCTATCCGTCTCCGCAAGGGAATTGTTACAAGTCTGTGAATGAAATGAGATACCTTTTATCAAATAGCCAAAAAATGCATGTAGTGAGTGGATTGGATTATTTAAGGAGTGGCTGTCCGTTATAGTACCTCGTTGAATTGATCAATGCCTCCGTCGCATGTGTATCTCGTCATCCAATCTTTTTTGGCTTGGGAATATAATCGACGAGGAAGGCCAGTGGATCCGATTAGAGTCTAAACTGGCTCAATTTAGCACTGAGAGACGTCAACTCGCCCACACTTATGACAGGTGAGCATTTTTCTTTTCCCCAAAGGACATTAATTGGGACATTGAGATAGTAGTGGTAGAAGTTTGGAGTTAGACTAGTCTACTAACCCTTTGCCTTTGCATGTTCGCATGCAAGATTGGGACACTTATCGTTAGTTAGTTATGTGATGTTGGCTAAGGACGAAGGATGGATGGACTGATGGAATGAAGATCTGGGGAAGATGGGGATGAGGTAATCGGAGCTTGATGCTTGAGCTAGTGACTTTTCCATGCCCTGACTGCCAGTTTAATTTGGGAAAGGGTCCCTCGGAGCGATAAGAATTTAATTTGACAGGGGCACTTGATTGAAAAATGGGATGGAGATGATATTCTTCCAGGCAGGAAGGAAAGGAAGGAAGAAAACGACGACGACATGAGCATTCATATTATACAACAATCTTCCAACAATAACAACGAGCAGAGCAAGAGCCCTGGGTTAGAATAGTAATCATCAAGGGACTTGACTTGTCTTAGCTTGGCTTCGCTTGGCCGTCAGGTGTTCCTACCTTCCAGGCTCATTTCTTTGGATTGGACATAAGGGCCTCTGCATGCAACATAAACGACTCGACGTGATGCAGCTTCCACAAAATTATACATTCAACGTGTTCATGTACAGAAAATGCCTACAACTGTTGTTTTGAAAACCCGGAATGCAAGTAAGGCATATAATAGCTAAGTAAGTGTTAATAAAGAATTAAATGATAATTTTCCAATAGTCACTTACGTCAATCAAATCATCCATTCCTCCAAGTAATGAAAAAATTATAAGTTTGATATCCTGAATTGCAAATATTTTTTACTGGATAAATGTTAAATTTAAAAAATGTACAAATTAATTCGCTAATAAAAATGTCATTCCGCCTGGTTAGTTTTTATTGCTCAACTTCACCATATAAATGATATCGTCGTAGAAAAATCGGGCCCTAGTCCCAAATGTGCTTGTAAGCGTTTTGAGAGTCAAATCGGCGATTTGGGCATTGGACTTATTTTCCCTACATAGCACAGCCAAGTGTCCCTTTGCAGAGTTGCAGATGGACAAAGTGGTTTTGCTATAAATGAGTTAGTTTTACTTTTACTCTCTCTGACACTTGACGGACTCTTCAAATTGGCTTTGGGGTTTGAGCTCAATTCCACACTTGTACAATGGATCCTGTCCAAACAAAAGAAGAGAGGGAAGGGAAAGCAAAATATAACCTTATAAACATGTGGGCTATTTCTGTGTAATAAATCCTCAAACCCCACAGTTTGTTCAAACGCAACAACCAAGTTGAGTCTTACTACTTACTCTCTCGGATTTTATGACTCTTGTCTTGTCTTCATTTCTTCTGTTCTCAAAATCCAATGCAATGCATCCCAAAAAACTAAGTATTTGGTCAAGTCTAAAAGTCTACCTTATTAAGTAACGACTTTTGTGGCAAGATCATGAAATTGAGAAGTCATTAAATTTATGCGGGCAAGGGCATTCAGAGTCAGAGAAATGATCTTGAGAAAGTAAGGGAAGTACGAAGCGTAGACATTGGGATTTGCCATAATAATTTTTTCCTCTGAACAAGAGAGAATGGACTTGAATTATTTGATCAAGAAGACCAATTATTTAAATTTGTTATAATTTGTTCTTTAGAATCTCGTTAGACTAGAGAATCATATCAATTTTGGCACAATGTCTTACATGCATGGACATGTAAATGGATAAAATTAAACTTGTCCAAGAACATTTGGACATGAGACTTGGTGTTTTAACAATTCCAAGAGGACCACTACTACAGAGGATGGAAGAGCCTACCTCCCTTCTATTTATCAGTTTACACTCCTAATTACGATGATTAGGTTGAATAGAGGCTACATGGCTACTCCCCCAACTTGGACCAAATGGATATGAACCCCAGGGACCGCAGTTCGGGTCGAACGTGTTTCTTTCCTCCGACGCGACAGCATAACAGAGCTAAAAAAATAAAATTACCTGGTAAAAGAAGAAGAACCTCTCATGTTGGGCATTGGGCTGAGTTCTTACGCATTACGTGAATTTCTCTGTTGACAATAAATGTCAGAGTGATAGATCACATTGTGGTTTTTTCTCCAAAAGAAAAAAGGGGAAAAACATTCCTCGGGAGGAAAAAGAGAAGGTAAGAAAAGGAGGAAGACTGACAAATGATAATTTGGTTCGACTTCTTAAAGAGTTCTTGAGAATAAATATAAATGATGAGTTAAACAAGAGCCCATTGGACACATGATACATCCTCAAGAAGATACAGTCAAAATTTTATTTTCATTCTGATATTCTGTGTAAAAATGTCTGGCATTATTTTGCTAAGACGCTTGAGAGCAGTTAAGGTAAATTGTGTGAAAACAGAACTTAAGATGTTAGTCATAGCTTGAAAACATGAAAACAATAAAAATAATTTATACATTATACAGATGAATACGTACTTTGAAATAATTCAAAATGAAATTAAAAAATGCTTAAATACCTGTTCAGATTTTAAAACTTGGACGTTAATGGCTATATACCTTTCAGCACACAATTTTTACTTCCATTGACCTTTCCGTCAAGTCTTCAGACTAATTTCTTTGAAATTCCTTTTGTTGAAAAAGAATGTAATTAGTTCGTTTTCTTGTTGAAAAGACAAGACGTGGACCGAGTTAGTGAACACTTATTATTTTTTTGAGTTTTTCATGTCCAAATGTTCATTCCCTGTCGCCTTCCGTTAGGTTGCTGGCTTAATTTGACAGTAACGACAATGGGATTAGGAGGAAGAGAGAGAGTGAATGCGTGAATGAGCCTTGCTCACTTACTTAAAGCTTAAGCTGAGCTATCATGATTCCCTCCTGCATCATTTTTTCCGCTAATTAGTTCTTAGAATGATGATGCTCTTCCAGAGATGACGGCAGCTAGCCCCATGAAAGTAAGACAAGTCAAGTAACTCATTTTCATTTCTCATCTCGTTCATTAAAAAACAATGCACCGCCCAGCCAATAATCCATGTACATTACTGATGACCCCTCAAGTTCTTTTCCACTGCACTGAATTGAAAAACGACTTTATTTGTTTTGATTTTCCTTGTGGATATACAGGAGATGCTAATTACTCTATTCGGATGTAGTTGATTAATTATAATCGTTTCTTGTCATGACAGGGGCTTGGCAGGTTATTGGGCTCATATTAAATTAGCCCTGGGCTAATAAAGGGTAGAAAATTCTGAACAAAAATATTTTAACAATCGCTTTGAGAATTCTGGTCAAAAAATCGTTATACATTGAAAAGTTGGATTCTGAATATGCAAACCGAAAGTTCAAAGGTTTCAAGTGCATTGCCGAAACCGAAACTCCATGACTCCATTCTAGAACGACAGGGTTTCACTCTAATAATATTATAATAGAATTACAACATTTAAGGTACCGTAAAAATGGAAAAGTGAGGACCCACCAAGTGAGCAGAACATTTGAAACGCCAAACGCATGACTAAACTCATTTCCTTGGTTGAACAACTTGAGCTTGACTGCCGGTATAATTTGACATGCGGGTGTATATGAGGATTGGCTTTTGTATTATTTATTTTGACACAACATAATAAGAATGTACTCAAAGGTGGACATTGGGGGTTCGTTCCACAACGGACTCAATTACAATTATAATCACTAGGAATATGAATAATGTCAATGTGACCTTTTCTTTTGCGGGACGTCCACGAAAGAAAATGGACAGCTAATAGTTAGCTCAAGGTGTGGTCAAAACCTCCTTTTCTAATGACTTGCCGCAAATGGGCAGGAATATCGAAAGGGAAAACTGTATTTTTAGCAACTAAAGTTTCCTTTTGTTACTTTCGTTGAAGTACAGTATAATTTTAACTGCAAACTTTAAATAAATAGTCTGTTGAATAAATTCAGCCAATACGTCTTCTTTTTGCCAAAAACTGATTAAAGCTTCAGAGTTAACGTAGTGGATCTCAAATGAGCTCTGATCCTTTATTTCTTCACACCAACAATCCACAGGGTATCTGGAGAATGAAAGAGTGTTGTGATGCATTTGCAATTGTAAATAGGTGAGGAGACTAACTGATCATAAGTAAGTTATTTAACCTGGCCTAAGTTTTTGTTCCTCATATGTAATATAAATATGAATAATTCCTTCATCATGAATGGAATATGGAATGATGATGCATGTGTGCGTATGAGTAAAAGGGTTGATTGAATGGAGAACTGCTTGGATGGCTTAGCAGGGGCTCTTAAGCTGAGCCCTATCATCATCACCTTTTTTGAGTCTTTATATGAGCCCATTGTTTCATTCCTACCAAGTGTCAAAACATGAAATGGAGATTGAGACGCTCTGCTGTGTGTACTTCATTCTTGTTTCTTTCTGTATGGCACGAATTGGTAGGTCAACAAGAAAGGGTCAACTGGAGTTTGTTGGAGACTGACAGGGAATTAATTCCTACGCCCCCGGAAACATCAATAATCCCTCGACGTTCCCGAATACTCACACTTTATACACCGAACTCCGAAACAATCATATGCTAATCGAGCATTGTAAAATCTAACCCCTTCTGAAGACAGGTCTCAATCAAGGATTCATTCCAGGAATAAAAATGGAACGCAGCAGCAGCGAACAAGGACCACGGGAGACTTGGACATTTCTAAAACGATCCTAAATAAACACCTTTCCCCTGTGGTTAGTGATTTCATCTATTGGGTCTTCCGAACCATCAGAAAATATACGCGTTTAATTTCGTAGGAGCGAACTACTTCAAGCTTAAATTAATATAGAACAAAAAATTCGTCTAGTCTTAAGACAATCGACCATAAAAATAAGGTGCAATTAATTTGCCGACTGAATTCTAAAAATTCCTATTAGATTTTCTAAATATTCAGGATGTGACTAAAGAGATTAGCATAAGATTCGCACGAAATGGTAAGACTAACAATATAACCTTATTGTTGCGTCTGGTGAAAAGAAAACTCATAAACTAGTGACAAATTAGGTTTTTTGGGACAAGTAGGTAAATAAAAAGGGAAGGGAAAGGAATTTTAAAATATGGTCACCTTTCTAAGCTAAAACCCTTTAAGAACCCACATTAGGGAATGAAGTTGTTTGGGTCGAATTACGACGCATCGAACAAAGAGTGACATTCCGACGAAGATGGTCGCTCAAGTTTAAGAGATGAGTTCATTATTGCATGTGCATTCCGTAGTTTATGATGATGTTAAAGCAGAGGTCTCAGAGAGTCCAATCCAAACACCTAGACTGGACTGGACCCGTACGTACATACTTGAAAATCTTTTAAGAGTTCAACATAATTTTACCACTCCGAAGGAAGAGGAACATAAATTTTCACTATTTTGTTTGTCCCCTATTTGGTCTTTGGAATTTGGCAATGCAATTTCAGCCCAACACAGCAAGGAGCATCCTCAACAAATCTTAATTAGCAGAAATCCTTCTAGATACAATGAAACGAATGGAAATTGTAAATGGCTTTAGAATTTATGTTTACGATTTAGAAAATTGTTTAGACCCTATGTTGTCGTCGTTTGCAAAATAAAATGAGGAAATCCGAACTCTGTTCATCTCAAATTGCTCGGACGGATTTTAAGACTGGCCAGAACCTACCTTTGTTTTTTTTGTGAGAGTGACGAATTTTTGTGACCATAATAAAGTAAAGGGTAAATTTGATTGTGTGTAGTTAGATGAGTTGTAAAGAGTTGCAAAGGAAAGGTGAGATGATGGGGGATGTTAAAATAAAAATAAAGGTTTGGTTTGACTCGTCGTAATGGAGTTATCAATATAATGGCGTAGACATCTCGGTTGGACTCCTTGGTAGTTGGTCACTTAATTGCGTGGATTTTGTCGGCTGACTGGTGAGGATGGTTTGTCTCGATCTCAGTGACTTCCAGCTGAGTTTTTTTGGCACCCTGTTGATTCTAACCGGATTCTTCTTACTATGGCCGGCCAGGCCATGGCAGTGGCAGCCAGCAACCGGGGCTTCAACACAGGGCAGGGTACACAAAAACTAAAACTAAAATGCTAACTTCATTCCCGCCGCTTCTACTACTCTGTCTTCTTAACTCATCCTGTATAAATTTAATTTGTGTGATAATAATACATACGGGATAGGGCGGAAGAAAATGCATACCTGTGGACCTAAGAAGGACTTGTCATGCATTCCAATAAACCCGCCTTCCTCTCCATACGGCTTGCCCGGGCATATCTTAACAAAATATATGCACAGTTGATGCAAATTGTATTTTGTAATCTAATCCTTTAGCTAAGGAATGGAAGGCTGGCATGGCGAGGCAATGAATCTTGAGGAATAAAGAAGGTTTAACCCGTTAAGCGCCGCGGCCGGTCCGCCACTTGGATTTTAACACAGTACAAATAATATTACACAATCAATATAACATTATAATGCGCTTTGACAACATGTGTAGCTCTTTTCTCATCTGTCAACTTCAATCAACCTCACTTTGCTTCCATGTATTAAGTATGTACACATTTTGTCCAATTAGTGACTACAATGCTCAACCCTTCGTACTAGTTAGTTCTCTGAGTTATTCCTATCTTCCTATGGAGCTGTGATGAAGAAAAGTCAGCACTTTCTCTCCGAGTATCATTTAAATAATTTTATTTGACTCAAGTTTTACGTGACTAATCCATCCTAACAATTATTGAAAGAATTCGGTTGCTAAATTAAACTAAAGTCGAAATGGTGAAAGTGACTAATTTACGGGGCTGTCAAATGTCAATTTCTCCGAATCCACATGTCCCGATTTTGGGACTCGATATTCATGTAGTTGGACCAGTTCCAGTTTACACATGTAAAAATAATACATTTATATGTTTTATTTTTACGACCGCAAAGACTATAAACTTGTTAAAGGAAAGGAGAGCGGAATGAGATTATAACTCGTTGATACATAAATGTTGTTCCAAGTCAAACCGGGTAACGAGCACCGAAACCACTTGGCCTAGGCTTAGGTTCAATAATTCCTCTCCCGAGACTTTAACTCTACAAAATCTATAAAGGAAAATCTAATATCTAATATCTTGAACAACCCACAAACTATAAACACTCCGATTAACAAAAGCCAAACTCGTTTACATCACAATTTACATAAAATTAAAATTAGAGCTTAACCACACCCTGTTTGTACGAGCAAATCTAAACTAAACCAGAGTGATAGCGTTGATAAAGCGCCCCAGGTTTCTCTAATCTGCCTGAGCGAGCTTTAGAAAAAATTACTCATTGCTTTCAAGTTCAATAATAAATACAAACACAAACAAGGGGTTAGAGAATGAACTTGGTCTGAGGAGGCAATTAAAACCTGATTGAATAAGAAAAGACTGATTGGGTGAGGGAAGGTGATGCATGTTGGTGAGATGGGAAAATGGAGAGTAATTGAGTGCCAGTTCATAAATTACCCTGTAAAGCAGGTCTGTTCTTTCTTTTGAGTGTTTTAAGGAGAAGTGGAGCTATAAAAATTTTGACGTTCTTGATTGGGTTGTTTTTTCATTTTATATACGGACAAGAAGGAACAACAGGTATGGAAAGGTATCTTTAACACGCATCTCTTTGCTCTGTCCTAACATGTGGTTCTGGTTCTCATTTTCCAAGGTGGCTAACTAACTCGCTGAGCATTTATGACTATGACTGAGCAGAGCATCTTCCAGAAAAAACCAGTGTGATTTTTTCTAGTTAACTTGTACGCGAAACATTCCGAATTAAATGATTCTCAATTGGCATGATCTTTTGGAAATTATTGAATTTGAACGGAATTTCTCCTAATTTAGAGTCAACCAGATCAAGGATTGCAAAACTTTTTTGTACTGATAAAAGTAGAAAAATAAGGGTTGACATTGAACCAATTAATATTTCGCAATGATTTAATGAATGAATTATATCATTAATCCCATTATCGACTAAAAAAGAACAACATCCGTAATCCGCTTGCTCCTAATAAGTGGAAACGACCAAATTACGCTAGAATGAATGAAGC
Source organism: Thalassaphorura encarpata (assembly GCA_009869925.1). Taxonomy (NCBI): domain Eukaryota; kingdom Metazoa; phylum Arthropoda; class Collembola; order Poduromorpha; family Onychiuridae; genus Thalassaphorura; species Thalassaphorura encarpata. Next base: position 9,219 of record WJEZ01003159.1, read on the forward strand.
AATAAAATTGATTAAGAAAGAAATTAAGCAAATAATTCATTTACATAACTCCAGATTGATGTCAACAGAAAAATAAAGAGAGAAAAATAAATTTCTCACCACTTGAAATAGAATTTTCTGAGATCATCATTTAGCCATTGAATGAAGTAATATGCCTATAATGTATCATTTTAATTGTATCATGCAATCAATCAAATTATATTAATGTGAATTAAATGAGTCCTAGTCGACCTTATCAGTTTTTTTATGCTGCAAGAGTTTCTACATTAGAGGCACGGACGAACATGTATTGAGAATCAAGTAAAATATTATCAAGGAAATATGTAACATAAGAGTGCGTGCGTGTCAAGTCGTGAAAAGGGCAATCCTGGGTCAAGAAAGCGGTGACCCTGAGAACATAAAGTGACACATTATTCCGTCTGGAGATTATCCAGCTAAGAGCTAGTTATCTTGAATTTTTTTAAACTCAATTTAACGAAACCATTACAGTTATGAGGAAACGCAGTTTGAATCTTGCCTAGGCCTAGCTTAGCTATTAGAAGTGTTTAAATATTATTTTCAGCTTGCTAGGTTAATTTTAAATTATTCAGAATTTAGATCTCAACAGTTATTAAAAATAGCAATGGAATTGAATGAGATCGTAATCTTGGATAAATAATTAAAATTTCTCCTGTTATAAAAATATCATGTTGACTCGATGTGCTTTATGTCCATTGCTCAACTTTGTGAACATGACACCGCATCGCATTACGATTAATATTTAATTGATCTCATTGAACTGTGAAGTCCAATCGCGATTTAATGAATGCTTTAATTGTACGCTATTTCTTCATAAAGAATTGATTGATGGTCTGGTGCTCTCAGTAATCGCAATCAAGTGAATTCAACGTTAAACTAAACATGCACCCATCTGTGCCAGGCCATGCCATGGTAAGGAATGACAACGACAACGATGCAGAGATTTCATTTCAATATTATTTCTTGACTACTTACTGCCACTGCTTCGTTCATTCGGATATGAAAAGTGCAATGAGACAAGAAAGCTCGTTGATTCCACAACCAAGTCAACTGCTGTCGTTGTCACTCAAATCACTTGTCAAATCCATCATCCACATGACCATGCATGGGGAAATAAACAAGGAGTCCTTTAATTAGCCTTTATTTGTTTCTGATTGAACCATGAAGATACATGAGTTGATAAGTATTTCAGCTTCCGTAGTTTTTGAGCAAAAAATAATCTTGAGCCGAGCCCATGTGGATGACAAAGTTAATTCAATTAAATACACATTAGGATGAATTCATGGGATTCNTAGGATGAATTCATGGGATTCAGTAGCGAGACATGACTTATTCATTTTTTAATCAACCCATATTTCTTATGGTACGTACGCGTACGGTCAGGACTCAGTTCAGTGGAGAATTAGGCCAAACAGTTGGCAAGTTGACATCATGGTTTGAAATAAAATATCTCTGCTTTCGACGGTCTTCAAATTCAATTTCATAAAATTACTTTCCGCCACCGCAAATCTCCGTGTCTAGCTAATGTAATATTCTAGATCGTGTTGTTCATAGGGACGATAATTGAAACGACCAAATTATTCATGAGTTGAGTCGCTGAAAATTTCACTTTTGAAAATGATAAGTATTGCTTGCAAATGCAAATTGTTATCGTCGGCTGTCTCATAAATATTTCAATTAGGGTATGATAAGGCAGTATATAAGGCAATTTCTAAATTTCGCACAGTGCAATTAAAATAATCATCACGTGCAGATAATTATTCAATACAAAATTTCATAGTGGATCGAATTCCAGTATTACCTTCCAGCCCAGATTCCTACCATGTCAAACAGCAGGCACTTACTCCAATGCCGGCCACAATCCTCGACTTCTCTTTCTTGGCATTTGCCTTGGAGATATTGAATTGCGCCTATCAAAAATATAACCCTTTGGCAAAGAATCTGGCATTAGTACTTTGTACTGCAGTTAAAAATGATTGATCCTATAAGCCGTCCAGCCATGCAAACCTCACACGGATCACAAATCACAGCTTATAACAGGAGAGACATTAGAAATGCTGAATACAAAGTAGAGATAGATAGTGTATGTATAATGTGCATGGAATGTTTTACAGCACACTTTACATATGCATAATAACCTTTTAAAGTAATTAAGGAATTTTAGCTCATCAATCAATCTCTTCCCAGTGTCACATTAGTTGCAATCCTAATTGTTGAAA
>WJEZ01003161.1:0-11452 GCA_009869925.1 Thalassaphorura encarpata
AATCTGTTCCTTCCTATAAAGTTTTCCCAGCCTAGGCACATGTGTTACATTGAAGGAAAATTCTTCCAATTATTTCACTCCAAGGCAAGGGAAAGCAAAGCGCGAGAAAGCTGCTGCAAGGCAAGGGAAGGGAAGGCAGGCAATGGAATTTTCTCCAAATGCACATTAAGAGCATTTGGTTCGTCCTAGCTGTAGCTTGTAGCTTTCAACCTAATCCTCACGATTCTTACGTTAAACATTGGAATTAGTCGACTCTCCCTTCTTTTCTTTCTCACCCGGCCACTCAATGCATGCGGGAACGAGAAATGTGAAAATGCATTAGCTTTTAAAACTAAATACAGCAAGGCAGGCAGGCAGGCATAAGAGAGGATTTCTAAAAAGTGGGCACTTTGGCTTAAATAAAACTTGTCTTAAAAATTCTACAGCTTCAGTATTGGAATGCAACCCAGATCAAAAATATTCGTTCAAAATCAAACGTTGAATTTTGGTGTTATTTGGACAAACCTACAGGGTTACAACCTTTAAAAGGATTTTCCTTGAAATACCAGCTGGTTACGTGATTCACATGCTAATTATTATTATCACATAGTTTCATTTTTCTTAGAAAATTAACAGAGTAGAGCAGAAAAAGATGTGATGAGAAGTTTTTGGTGGATTGAATTGAAGTGTATCCATTTAATATTGTGCTGGGTGGGAGGTTTTAGCAGCTAGCTGCTCTACTGTAGTAGGTGTCAGAGAACAGATGTGAATGACAGGAACATTGAGAACAGAAGTGCTCTTAGAATTCTGAGCACACACACTACACTACACGCCCAAACTCAAACTCTTACTACTTGCACTCGTGCCATACCCTTCATGTGTTTTCTTCCTTTCTTCCTCATCCCCTCTGAGGCTGATGCTGATACCCGCATTTTGCTCAGCTCTACGCTTGGATTATTAAGGAAGGAAGAAACGAAACTATAATGCAAGACTGTTCCAACAAACAGAACAGACGAACGGGGTGAAGAATACCAATACGAATAGTCATGGTTCACTGATTTATGTAATTTAATCTAACAGCAGAGTGTTTCCGAAATTTAGCTGAATTTTGTCTTGTTATTAACAAAAAATTACATTTAGTCTATGTTTTATTTGAATAAATCCGGTTTTGTTATAATATTATTTTTTAACATTCTTTACAGCCCAGAAACTGTTTAACAGCAATTTGTCTATTTTGTAATATATCAGAAAATAAAATCGGCATTTCTATCAAGAATGAATTTCGATAAGGAATTTGGTTCAATACTAGGTGATGTGATGAAGGGTTGTCGGTTGGATCAAGTGAAAGAGCTATTTTCACACTTGACTACACAATCCTTATGGATTTATTCTGTAAAAACCCCTAAATTCAAGAAGAATGTTGTTATTACTCTACACAGGGTCGTCTGTCTGCTCTAGACATGTAAAGCTTTTCCGAGTGCTGGCTGATTCAAAGCCATCCGTCCATATATAATTCTCGACCCCGATTTACCAACTAATCGCCTTAAGTCCACCGCCTTGCATTTTCATTTCTGATCGGGGGAAAGCATGATGGATTTTCTCAATTCAAATTCCTATTTGCTTATTCAGCCTCAACTTTCACATTTTACCGACCGACCAAACTCTGGAATTTGTCTTTAGCCTAAAATTATTGTAAACTCGTGTCTTATTTAAAATTTCAACGCATCATCTGTTTTACATTTTTCACATCCGGATATGAATTATATTAGTTTTTGTGAAACAAGTCTGAGTCTGTCCTACCCAAATTTTGAGTTTTATGCAATAGCAAAAGAAAACAATTCTGGGTCTGTCTGTGGCTGACGTAAATAAATGGCTAATGGTACTAGAGAAGCTTAAGCTTATAGCTTAGCTTCCTCTGTCTGTCTGTCTGAAGAACCCTTGAATGGATTTCCATTATGTGGAAGCGAAGTGAATCCTACCCCAGCCATTCTTTACATTGCATTTACATCAAAACCATATTTCCTTATCACAGCCACATTGTTTACATTGAAAATTTAACTTACCAGTTTTGACTTGATATTTCAACGTATCCTTGCAATCCGTAAGAATTTGGTCCAAATTCTGTGGCTCATCTGGTAGAGATAAATCCATGACTTCAAGAAGTTGATCTGGATGATGAAAATCCAAAATCTTTTCATTTCGATCATAAGTTTTATCCATAAATTCCAGAAGGATTTGAGTGAGTCGTTGATAAAATTCAATGCGTCTCTTTATTCCCAGCCGAATTCCATGGAACCAAATCTAAAAAAACGCGGTTAAATATTCAAAATTATATGAATTGTTAACATAGACGCCTGTCATAATATTTAAGAATTCTTTAAAAAAGTGTAAAACTAAAGTAGTTCATGGTTGGATAAAGTTTTGGATAAATATCTGATTTTTGCTCAAAATACGACAACATTCGTTCTAACAATTTTTGCACTGAAGGAAAAGTAAAAATGAGAGAAAGTTTCGGACCCTTGTCTGCCTATTTTCTACTACTTTGGGTGGCGTGGTAGCATATAGTGTCGGATATTAGAGATCTCCTACATATTATTTCTAGCAGTGCTAGTGCCGTGCGTGCTACCCTTTAGAAAAGCTATCAAAAGAATAATCAAACACTATTGTGCTGTGGTGTGAGGGGCATCTTCATTTCATTCACCACAAACTTGACTTGAGTGAGTACCGCAGCAGCGCAGTCCTTCTCAAAAAGATAAATTGAATTGAGTTTGAAGGATGATGTGGTTGTTTCCCCGCCCGCCGTGCCCGAGAAAAAAAAAGTCAAAAAGAGGACCCTGGGGAAAACAGATAGGCAGGCAGGCAGACAGGGTAGAAAGTTTTCACACATTGTTTACACAGCAGGAAAGGAAAACAAGGGATGAGAGTTCCTGATAGTATTTAAATCACCATTGATTTGATTCAAGGGCACGAGATTCATGCATCCACTATGATAAGAATTTTTGAATTTTTGATGATTTTAGAATTAATATGAAAAGTGATTCTAACCTTGTGGAATGCAAAGGACTGCATGGCATGTGCAGAAAGTAGCGAAGCGAAAGCGATATTTCAACCCGAAAATTTAATTAAATTGCATTGCAGGGCACAAGGAAATTTTCCCTTAAAACGACATGACATGCCATCATGCCATGCCATTTCAATTCCATACAGTTTTATACTATGAAGTGTACCGTCTGGCAAAAGCGAGGAAGGAAATGGAAGAAGGGGACGAGAGATATTAGGAACACAATTGACGGTGATTTGAAAGGACGACGACGGTTTGGCATCCCGTGCCCGTACACCCGGGTTTTACTTTACGTTTACAAGGGTTGAATCTCATGCTCATGCAGCAATTCCCCTCTTACACACAAAATCGGCAACTGTCACAAACTTGGGGTTCGTCCACATTCCATTCTACTTTACTCTGTCTGATACGAACATTCCACTCTCTAATTGTTTTTATAAAAAGTTCCTCACGTCACAGACACAAGATGAAAAATATTAGAAGAAATTTTTATTCTATTTTTATTCTGAAGCTAACTATACGTACTTAAGTGAAAATTCTCATAAGCCTTAGCCTTGTTAATTGTTTTGGTCTAATTTATGTTAAATAAAAATGATAATTAAAAATTTAATTACCAGTGTAAAGGAGGGTCCCGATGTCCTTTGTTCCACCTCCACCACCCATGCTAATTCCCATGTTTAGGGCACTCTTCATGGACTCACGTACCGTAGTGGTTGCATCTGATATCGTCTTTGAGATTGACGTCATTTTCTGCAAGTATAAAATTGCAAATTTTACTAAATTATTAAAAAAGATATTCGAGTAGAAAAGAAAAACGAACACTTTATAAACCTAATAATCTACCCGTTCGTTCTTACCAAGTACAAGCTACTACTACGTTCACTTTCCATATTAATCTTTATATACAGTTTAATTTATGTTTCAACACTATAAAAATAAAAATATCTAGATTTTGCCAATATGCAACTTGCACCGCACGTCAGAATTATGAAATCAAACTGAATTTTTTGTTTGTTCTGGAAGGCAAATAGCTAAGAAAATACCTGCACAGTTTCTAAAAATACTTTTAACCTTCGTTCGGATCAGGTGCTGAGATTTTTGTCTATTTTGGAATTGTTTATTCAAACCAACCACAAATTATTGCTTTTGCTACTTTCAGACTTTGAGCTCAAAGATCTGGACCAGGTTTTGAAACAACTTGCGTTTGTGAAATGAAATAAAATCGGGGTACAGGATCTCTTCTTATTGTTATTAGCGAGATTTGATCTTCATGGATCTCTCTGTATGATTTATCTTTGCATAGAGTTTAAAATATCGGAGAAATCAGTTAGGTACTGATTTAGTCAAGAGTACTACTGAGTACAAGAAGACTGGACATCTGCTTACGTAATTTAATAAAATAACACTTTAAAATAACATCACGCGGTTGCGGGTCATATTTTAAAAAAATCTCATTTCTTTCAAAATAAATCATATACCAAGCATAGTTCGCTAAGGTAGTCAATAATTATCTTACTGGAGACTTTGTCATCTTAAATATCCTACCTACGTACACATACGTCACGATCACGCGGCGAGGGCGACATCACGCTTCATAGCAAATTATGCGTGCAGATTTGACGTTATGTGTAATTCGATATTTGTGTTTAAACTTTATCTCAAGTCAAGTGACTTGCTTTGTCATTTTTATCCAGAAATTCTGAACAAAAATAAACATTAAGATGCAAAGGATTTGTACGCTTAGCTCATCGCGTTTCATTGTTTTTATTTCTTCGAAAAAATAACGTAATAGCAAACTCAAAGGAGGAACCTGTCGTAACTTCTTGTGAAATTACATTACAAATTACCACAAACTACGCATTTTCTTTCTTCTTGTGTCTAAATTAATCTGACTAATAGGATAAAAATGTTTTTAGATTTACCTTCTCAGCCAGAGTAGTCGTAGTTAGTTAATTATTTTCACAAAAATAGATGATGATCTGTATTTTCTGTATGTATGTAGTGGGTTGATTTCAAGAAAATATTTGATTTGAATTATTTACAAAGGCAGACCCGTTTATAATCTCGTTGTTGAATATCAGTAATTTAAAAATAGTTGAGGATAAAACCAGGTGATTTTAGATGGACACTTAGCAGCACTATTAGAGAAAATAAGAATTTTGACTAAAATTGAGAAAGAACAAAGAATGTGTAGATAGATGTAAGGATGGAAGAAAGAAGAAGCGGAAGCGGGAGTTGAGGAAGAAGAACGAATGAGGGTTTTGAGGCTGGAAGACATTCTTGACTACCCGGGCGATTCATGCCATGCCATGCCATGCCAAGCGTGGGATTCCTTCAAAAGGTGAAAGTTGACTCCCTTCCCCGGCCAATCAAAAGGCGGGGAAGGCGGTCCTTTCAAACTTTCTCCGTCCAATCCCTAGAGAAAGTCAAGGATGACTTTTCCTTCCTTTATGAACAAAATAAATGTGTTTTCTCCATAACGTCCCACAACTTTCACTCCTGACTGAAGGAATCTTCAATCTTCCTCCTATATTGGAAAATTGATTTTCCCTTTCGAGATGAATAGTCTGACATACTTTCTAACCTGCCTCCCTGCCACTGCCACTCCCTGGTCTACTTTAACTATTTCGACCAAAACGTTCTTTCCTTTTTGTTGCATTTGACAAAAGATAACAAATTTTGAAAGGGATGCCATCATAAATGAATGTCCGAGGAATTCCTGACTTATCAAGCCTATACCATAATGATTTATGGAATTTACCAACTAAGCTAATTTTTGATACCTGTACAACGTAAAAAATTTCTAACCTGCCTCCCTGCCCTGCCACTGCCACTCCCTGGTCTACTTTAACTATTTCGACCAAAACGTTCTTTCCTATTTGTTGCCTTTGACAAAAGATAACAAATTTTGAAAGGGATGCCATTATAAATGAATGTCCGAGGAATTCCTGACTTATCAAGCCTATACCATAATGATTTATGGAATTTACCAACTAAGCTAATTTTTGATACCTGTACAACGTAAAAACCAATGAGATTTGATGAGATCCAATCCATTGTAAGAGACTTTAGACGTGGAACCCAAATTTTCACTAATTTCATGTCTTGGTATTGAACATGTCGATTTGGACAATATGTTCAATTCTAACACAATCAACTGCATGACCCGTACAAATGAGAATATGTTATACAGTGCTAACTGCGTTATAATTATTATGAATTTGCAGTGACATTTATGGAACTACGACCCTGACACACTGAATTATAAGATTGGACTGCAATACCAACTATTTTTAAGCATAAGCATGACCAAGTCAAGTTACTTAGAATGAGCTTGATAGCTCAAATGAAATGCTCAGTCAGACTAAACCGCAGCTAAAGGGAAGATTATACGTATATTAGCATAAGACGTGTCGACCCGTCGTGTACACAATTTTTTAAAGAGGAAACCACAGCTAGCGTTGCACCCGAAATGAAGATAATTCAGTTAGAATTGAATAAGGTAAGATCGGACATTGTGATTCCGATTCCATGGGATGGGATGGGGCGATGGTGATTCCGGTGTGGAATGTATAATTTCCTTTTTTGACTTCACCCTCCCTTAGCTCTGGTATGAAATTGTTGAATCCCATCATGTGTCTATCTTATCGCTTGTCTCTTTTTATTAACTTGAAGCTCATGTTCCCATTTCCGGACCGGGCGTGAAAATTTGATACATCAAGTACACTTGGGCAAGGGGAAAGGAATACAATACAAGTACTACTATGAAGAGAAGTCAACTGAAAAATGCCTAGGGAAATTTTTTAGAAGTTTTTCGCCCAAAAACTTTGTAATTCATACAACTCTAACGTAATGTACAGTTTTTACATGAAGATGTATATAGTCTGCATAGTGAACCAAATGTATACGTAAATGGCTAAACCTAAACTATACTAGTACTATACTAGTGTATTTTTATTCGAGACAATTTAATATTTCGCATTGTTTTATTATTTGACGTAACTACTGAATAAATGGGACGTTGAAAGTCATAAACTGAATCTGAATGAATTGTGAAAACTTGAAATCTAGTGTAGAGGCATGGGCAATCGGACGAGGGGAAGGAAAGGAAAGGAGCAGAGATTCATAAATTTAGTCTTGCGATGCCAGAATGTCTGGACCAGATGTTTCATTTCATATTAAATCCATAAACTCAGATTCAGATACACAAATTAATGGGTTGACTTGGTTCAAATCCTATCATGTCCTGTCCTGCCCTGTCTGGTCCAGTTTATGTGATTTTAGAACTACAAATAAAACATTGAAAATAATACATCCAAAATTTTGGAAGAAAAGTCTAGAACCGTAATATAAATTAAAAATTGTAACCTTCACTTTAGGTCTGATTAAATTTTAGGATGCGACTCGGATAGTTCATGAATTCATTGACTCTGAGGTCAAAAGTTCATTCCTTAGTTAAGCATGAAGGAAAATAGCCATCCAACCCACGCTCACGCCCACACCAATTCTTTCCTCGGATTATTTGGAAAGTGCAAAGTTCAAGGGAACACGAGTGAGTCGGATTTCCGATTCTTGGCGCGTGGCAGTCTAGATTTCCTTTCCTTGGCTAAAAATAAAAGATAAAAAAACCCGTAAGACATTTGCGCTTTTATTTCCAAAAGGAATGAAAAGCACCCGGTACTTTGGTCCTTTCAATGGCTGCCAACTCAAGGCATTCAAAGTTTCACCATAATTCTTCTCATTTCATTCTATTTGTCCAATTCAAGGCATGGCAAAGCAAAGTTTTGTAGAGAGATAACCCGCCCACCCGCCCTGCAGTGTACGTAAAGTGCAGAAAGTCAGAAATCCCTTGCCCATTGAATTCCTAGAGCCAAAGCAGAAGCCAAATCCAAATGTTCTTCTGGCTTATAGTTCTATAGAACAGATCAACCATTTGGTATTTTATTGTCTCAAACTTTCACTTCTAATTCCTGTGGGAAAGTACGTTACGTAGTAGTAGTACTACTGCGTATAGAATTTTTTTTAGCCTGCGAGGGGGAAATATCCGACAATACATTTTCTACGCGTTTTGTATAGTGAAGGATTGATGTATTTGTTTTTCCACAGACAGACTTTTCGAAGGGTCCTAGATATATTGTGCTTTATCTCATTTAGATGCAAATTCACAAAATAAATTCTGTAAAGGTAAGCATGGAAAAAGCAGACTCAGACTTTGCATACATGGGTCCTTGAAACAAAACAAAACTCCAAGGCAAGGCAAGCACGTAGGTGGAGAAAACTACTGCGAGCGAAGGCGGAAAACAAGGGCCAAAGCTAAAGCTAAAATTACTTTGCTGCGTTGGTAGAAAATCAATTTGTAAGATAAATGGGAAGCCTTGCCTTGCCTTAGCCTGCCATTTCCAAAGATTCTTCTCTTTTAGAAGGAAAGTTTCAGTTGCCGACCCGAGTGTTGCCGTTGGAAATTGGGTCATGTCATGATTATGGTCTCCACGCGTAGCGCAGCTCAGCGCAGCGCAGTAGTAGTAAAATGGCCATTACATGCCATTACACTCAAATCCCTCAAGTCCTATTTGAAACAATACGTTCGACTTTTATTGTCTTTATATGTGTTGGAGAAATTGCCATCCCATCATCATCATTTCGTCTGCACTGCACAGCACATAAGTTCCCTAATTACTAATGATCATTTCTTTTCCCCAGGAAGAACGGGAAAAGTCATTAAGGAAAAATGATGCCTGGATTATGTGGGACAAATTGTAATGTATCATGTGCATGTGTATATCAAGGTCTTGTCTCATCTAAATAATCTATAAAGTAAATTAATTAAAGTTGTTAAGAATTTCTTGGGCCAAGAATTCCAACGTAATGTTCTTGAGATAGGTCTGCCTGCCTGCCTGGATTAGTCAATTAATTACCTGCCTGNAAATTAATTAAAGTTGTTAAGAATTTCTTGGGCCAAGAATTCCAACGTAATGTTCTTGAGATAGGTCTGCCTGCCTGCCTGGATTAGTCAATTAATTACCTGCCTGTCTCCTCAATTTGTTAGTTGAATTAATGCATAGAATTAAAATCACCCTACCATGGCCTTGCCAGCTATGAAACTACTACGCAGGAATGTCAAATAATTTTAAAGGGAGGCAAGGCAGTGATGCATTGAAATCTCTGGTGAAAGTTCTAGCTTGGGCCTGGGACTTGGCTGTGCAGAGAAGCGAAGGAAACGAAAGGGAATGAAGAATGAGTTTCGTATTCCCATTGGAGTTGAGATTGTCAGAGACAGAAATGATGAACCTTTCTCCCACTTCAATTGTTTACTTTGAAGCTTTAAGGCTTTTCTCGCCTGATAAACTCCACTCGGATTTGGAAAATCAGAATGTACAGCTGAGCTCAGAATATTCACCAATCCTTGAACAAACTCACAACTCAAGGTCAATTTTAAATGCACTAAGGCAGGCCAGGCGGCATATTTTACCCATTTGGTTCTAATATCATCAAAAAAAGATGCTAATAATATTTACTCTGACCATCTGGTCCATAACTAATGTAAATTGTCACTCACTTTTCTCAAGATCAAACTCCAAGCTTCATGTTGACTTGCAAAATTGTTTTAGCTACTTTTTGGCAGAATTATCTCAATATTTGACGCACGACTTTAATGGATGCAGATTTTACAGACGGAAGGGCTAAGAGCAAAGCTAAATAATGTGAGTGTAAGTGGTTTTAATCTTGAATCAATATGCGATGGATCGAGACGGGATGGAGGCAGGAGATGATTGATGGAGCTTTCATATAAAGCTGGACAAAATCTCAGCTTATTGGCACTTGGCTTGGCTTTGACAGTGAATTAATTTTCGAATCGAATTTTGGTACCTACAGGGATTCCGAACTAGACAATTAAAATTTCAAATTAGTAAGTAAAATAAAAATCTAAATCGGATATTTATGAAATTATATTTATTTACTGTTTTTTTTTTTGCAGGAAATGCTTGGAAAAATCGGTGGATTTTTCATCCTGAGTGCATTTACAGTTTTAATTTCAATTTTTGTCGGATTGCCTTCATCTGTTGGGGCAGCAGCAGCCGCTGGACCATTTCATGACGTTCCTAAGAAAGGGAATGGGATTGAGAGGCCAATGCCAAAACCAAAACTTCCAAAATACAATTATGATCCAAATTATGATCCTTCCAAACATTTTGTTCGAATGTGTGAAGAGTACGCTGCAAGTCCATGGGATAGATTGAAAGTCCAAGGAGGTGAACCAGACTGGGGTTACATTTGCTACGTTCTGTGTGCAATGGGGGATGGCGGACTTGCTTGCAATTGTGACATTCTACCAATTGGCTAATCGGACAGAAATCATTTTGATTCATTGTTTTTATAATTTAAATTCTTTGTAATTAATTCTGGATCTGATCTTGATTAATAATTCTGTTTACTAATTTTTTTTATTGATTTTTTTTTGTGTTTGTTCAAAATTGGAAATCATTTTTAATTAAGCTTAATTAAAATATTCTTGTAAATTTGAATTTTGATAATAAAACCTAAGTTAGGAAAACCAGACTTTTCCTCATTTAATTAGTCTAGAACTTCTTTTATACAAGCATTTAATATGTGAAACATTTTTTGCGATGACCAACGTGAAATCTTACAAAATCTGAAAATTTCTTTTGAAATTAAGAGAAAGCAATCACTTGGTGTAAAAAGGAATTAAAATGAGGATTTTATAATGTAATGTGCTAAAACCTTAGTGCATTTCCTTCCTTCGTTATTCGTGTTAATATATATAAATATTTAATCCCATATTTATTTCATATTATTATTCTTTTGATTCTGGGCAGTGGACTTTTGACGTCTAAGCACTCCAGTAAATCTCAACTTTCTCAACACAAGAGAGCATACGAAAAAACTTCCACTCCATTTTGGGTACAGGCTCGAATATCAAAAATAAAAATAAAACATTAACTACATCTAAAAATCAACTTTTTTTAATTCTCTTCATGACTAATAATGGTAGCTTGGATGTGCCTGATTTATTTTATAATTAAAATGTATTTGACCCTTTGGAGAAATAATTTCATTTTTCATCTCCAAATTTATTTTATTTCACTTTTGGATTAGGTCAGTAAAATTCTCAGATAACTGAAGCATGCTGAAGTAGGGTTCTTGTAGTTGGTGAAATCATGCAAAAAATACGACTAATTACTTCAAATTGGCTATTCTCTAGTGTTTGGCTAATTTTTAAAATAAATTCGGAATGAGAATCGTGCTTAGCTGAAAGAAATTTCTAAAATGATGAACTTTTATTAATTGTCCAAGTTGGCCAAAAATTACAAAATAAAATGAGTAAATCAAATACAAAAATTCTCAGTTTTTTTTTACATCAGTTGTTGCATTTGTATTGCTTGAAACTACAGG